>PVIR01002923.1:0-47637 GCA_004026965.1 Petromus typicus | reverse complement strand
TTTTGAGACAGGGTCTCACTTTTGTGGTTCAGGCTGGCCCTGAGCTCAGCCTCCAACTCACATCATAGCAATCCTCCTGCCTCTGCCTCCCGAGTGCTGGGATTACAGGCGTGAGCCACCACGCCCGACACTGTGGTATGTGGTACTGGTTGCTGCTGGGCATGAGTCTCCACACCCAGTATAGGTATGTGGTTACCGGGGAATCGAACCCGGGTCCTTGCGCTTGCAAGACAGGCGCCGGAACCACTGAGCTAACTCCCTGGCCCCATGGATTTATTATTATTTTTTAGACAGGGTTTCACAATGTAGTTCAGACTGGTCTTGAACTCACTATGTAGCCTAGGCTAGCCTCAAACTCATGGCAATCCTCCTGCCTCTGTCTCCTGAGTGCTGAGATTGTAGGCATGAGCCACCATATCTGGCTTTTTTTTTAGTTTTTGATTGTTGATTATAAATAAAAGTTGAAAGTATCACTTTTCTGTCTTTTGTTCTTCTTTTGAAAGCTAAACTGGTACCAGCATTTCCTTTTTTTATTTTAATAAAGATGACTAATTAAGGGAAAAGATTATTTCTTTGCCATTTTACCTTTAGTTTTCAAGACTTTATAAGCCAGAGCCAGGGATTTAGCTCAGTGGTTCTAAGCGCCTGCCTTGCAAGTGCAAGGTCCTGGGTTTGATCCCCAGTAACCATATATAACAGTGCTGGGCATGGTGACTCACACCCACCAGCAATCAGTACCACATAGCACAGTGCTGGGCGTGATGGCTCATGTCTGTAAGCCCAGCACTCAGAAGGCAGAGGCAGGAGGATTGCTGAGTTTAGGACCAGCCTGAACTACAAAGCAAGACCCAGTCTCAAAAAACTAAAATTAAAAAAAAAAAAGAATTTATAAGCTAAACTGCTTAATTGTCTTAAAGTTAAAAAAGCAGAGGCCAGGGATATAGCTCAGTGGTTCTGGCACCTGTCTTGCAAGCGCAAGGGCCTGGGTTCGATCCCCGGTAACCACATAACAATACTGGGCGTGGAGACTCACGCCCAGCAGCAACCAGTACCACATATCACAGTGCTGGGTATGGTGGCTCATGCCTGTAATCCCAGCACTCGGGAGGCAGAAGCAGGAGGATTGCTGTGATGTGAGTTGGAGGCTGAGCTCAGGGCCAGCCTCAACTACAAAGCAAGACCCTGTCTCAAAAAACCTAAAAAAAAAAGCAGCCAGCCATGGTGGCATGTCCCTGTAATCCTAGCAGGAGGCAGGAGGATTGCTAGGCTTTTGAGGCTAGCATGGACTACATAGTGAAATTTTGTCTCAAAAGAGAAAAGAAAGAAAGCCTGTAAATACTGATCTCTTCGGACTTCATGAATTGTACTACCTTAGATGTCTGCTTTTTAAGGTGATAAACATCTTGACAAGTCTAGGGAAATAGCTCAGTGTTAGAGCCTAGTACACCTGACACCAGAAATTCCATACCTGGACGTTTCTAAGAGTTGTAGCAAGGCAGAATTTATAGAATGCCTCATGCTTAGATGTGAAGCTAACCTTTCTTGTTGTGACTTTTTCTCAGGCAGTGTGTGCAGATGTAGAAAAGAGTGAGCGCATTGTTGAGTCCTGTCAGGCAGAAGTGAATAAATTAAGAAGACAGATCACTCAGAGGAAAAATGAAAAAGAACAAGAAAGAAGTAAGTTTCTTACTAATTTTATTCCATATCAGGGAAAATGATACTGACATAAAATTAGTCATTTTTTTAAGGTATACAGGATTGAACTCAGGACATTGTACTTGCCAGGCAGGCACAGTGCCACTGAGCTAAATCTCCGGCCAAAATTAGTCTTTTTAGATGAAATTCTACATTAAATGACATGAGTTCTGTACTTGAAGCCCCAGGTGAACCTGGCTGAGGGAAGGCACTCCCTTGTTATTTCTCAGCCAGATTTAGTGGCAGACCCTATTATCCCAGTGCTTGGGAGGCTGTGGCAGTGGATTGACATGAATTCAAGGCCAGCGCCAGTGACATAGCAAGACCCATTCCCCCAAAATACAAAGTATTTCCCTCCCAATCCTCTGAAACAGAAAGAAGCAAAGGCAGGAAAGCTGGAGAATGTAGGATAAACCCAAGAAGTTTGGTATAAATTTACATTTCTCTTGACCGATATAATCAGTTTACAGTGACTGGTGGCTGCTACTCAGTTGCTCTGACATACCTTCCATGTAAGATAGTGTCCTGTGTTCATTAAGGCCACATAAAGGGCAGCCTAAAATTCTTTAACATTGTATTTCATACGTATATTCATGAAGAAGACTTGAAATATCTTGGTATTAAATAGCTGTGGTTGAGCATATATGGTTAAGCTAAGGAATCTGCTGGTAGAATAAAAATTGAGCCCAAGAATCTAATAATTCCATCATGGTAGCAGACATGTTGGCTTTAATTCCACCAGATTAAAAATGTACACATAAAACTTACACAAAATATATGGCAAATAATGTCAAGTGTAGAAGATGTAAGACTGTGGGTGAACTTTTCTAATTTAATAAGAATGTATGATCTGATTAAAATGTACTTTGTATTTCTAGGAAAGTGATTATCTTTTTCCTTTTTTTTTTCCTGGTACTGGGAGTCAAACTTAGGACCTGTGCTTATCAGACAGACACAATGCCACTTAGCTAAATCCCTAGCCCCTTATCTGTTGATTTTTACCACTATTTTTTTGTAGGAATAATCAGAAGTGCAGACATGGAATCAAAGTAGTTGATCAATAATAATAGAATAATTTAATAAGTAATGGTACAATATGAATATATGAAACTGTAATTTGTCAGGTTATAAGTAAAAATTTAAAATTACATACTTATAATATAGTGGTACACAGCCATTGCAGTGAATTTTGGTAAACATCCAATGTATCATCTGATATTTGTTGTAACATGACATTTTTTTCCTTTGGTGGTATTAGGGATGAAACACAAGGCCCTTGTGCACATTAGTCAAGTGCTTGAGTTACACCCTCAGTCTCTTAAAACATTTTAAGGGCATATAGACTGATAATGTGGGACATCGGGACATTCCTAAATTGTAGTAAACTGTGGTCTAGTTCCTGGAAAACTGGCTAATAATGGGCTTTTAGACTTTTAAGGAAGAGATACATAATTGCATTGTGACAAGTGGCTGTAAAGAGGTATGGTATTTGATGTGAAGCTATCAAGGAAAAATCCTATATTCACACAGCTTTTAAAGGTGATAACAGTTGTTTCTGTTTCATCCTTAAGTCCCAAATTTTTTAACACAGTGAGAACAAGAGGATAAAATTTTGCATAGTCTGGAGGAATGAGTCTTGTGTTCTACATTTCAGAGCCTCACTTCTAATCAGATCACTTAACCATTTTTGCCTATGTAAAAGAAGAAAGTCAGGCATTGATGCCTATAATCTCAACACTCTAGGAAGCTGAGGTAGAAGAATCACACATGGGAGGTCAGCCTAGGGAATTTAGCAACTTAGAAAGATTCTGTCTTAAAATAAAAAACAAACAGAACCAGTGATGTATCTCAGTGTGAGTACCCAGTTTCAACCCCATTCCATTTAAAAAAGAAAAACAGGTTGGGTATGGTGGTACACCTATAATCCTATAATCCCAGTACTTGGGAGGCTGAGGCAGAAAGATTGCCAGGAGTTGAAGACCAGTCTCAGCTACATAGTAAGTTCAGTGCCAGTGAACTATATAGTGTGACCCTTTGTCAAAAACCAAAGAAAGGACCAGAGATTTAGCTCTGGATCCAGAGCCTGCCTAACAAGCACAAGGTCCTGAGTTCTATCCCCCGTAACCACATATCATAATGCCAGGCGTGGTAACTCATGCCCATCAATAATCAGTACCATACACCACGGTGCCGGGCATGGCTCATGCCTATAATTCCAGCGCTCGGAAGGCAGATGCAGGAGGATTGCTGTGAATTCAAGGCTAGCCTGGGCTACAAAGTGCGACCCTGTCTCAAAAAACTGAAAAAAACCCTACAACAACAACAAATAAGAAAGCAAGAAGGAAAGAAAGAGAGAGAGAGAAAAGAAAATACTCAGAAGGTTCTTGTGCAACTTTAATGAATTAATGTATAGGGAAATATTTTGCAAATTATTATGTATTCTATAATTACAAAATAATGTAATGACTAATTTCATTACCTTGCTGCATTTTCAAGAACATTCAGGGCCGGGGATTTAGCTCAGTGGTTCCGGTGCCTGTCTTGCAAGCGCAAGGGCCTGGGTTCGATCCCCGGTAACCACTTAACAATACTGGGAGTGGAGACTCACCCCAGCAGCAACCAGTACCACATACCACAGTGCCGGGAGTGATGGCTCACACCTGTAATCCAAGCACTTGGGAGGCAGAGGCAGGAGGATTGCTGTGATGTGAGTTGGAGGCTGAGCTCAGGGCCAGCAGGAACTACAAAGCGAGACCCTGTCTCAAAAAGAACGTTCAGATGGATGGTATGATACATTGAGATGAAAAGCTGTGAAAATGTACAAAGTATTATGCTATTCTTCCTGTTTTCACCTAGGATTGCAGCAGGCTATATTAAGCAGACAGATACCATCTGAAAGTCTTGAACCAGTATACAGTCCTCGGATGCCCTATTCTGGGTTTACAGCTGAAGGTAGAAGTACATTTGGAGACACAGAACCCTCTGACCCTCCTCCCCCTTACTCTGATTTTCACCCAAACAATCAAGAAAGTACTCTGAGCCATTCTCACATGGAAAGGAGTGTCTTTATGCCTCGACCTCAAGCAGTGGGCTCGTCCAGTTATGCTTCCACCAGTGCCGGACTGAAGTACCCTGGAAGTGGAGCAGACCTTCCTTCCCAAAGAGCAGCTGGAGACAGTGGTGAAGAATCAGATGACAGTGATTATGAAAATTTGATTGACCCCACAGAGCCCTCTAATAGTGAATTCTCACATTCAAAGGATTCACTACCCACGACACATCCTGATGAGGACTCCAGGAACACTCAGACCTCCCAGATTTAACTGAACAAAGGAAACTCTCTACCTAGGACTGTTTTTCAGAATTGCTTATTGAGAGTTTGTTGAGGACTCAGTCTGGGGGGAGAACTGCTTTCTCAGATACCTTGGCTCCCAAGAGGAGAGTCCTTATGCACAGACCTTGTAAGAGCCTCTGTCCACTGGTTCTTACCTTTAGACGCCATGTGCAGATTTCACAACAGAATCACTAAGATAATCAAATTGTCCTAATTCTGGTGCGATTCATGGATGTACTGGTATATTTAGGAAAAATGAAACTTTATCAGTGTAGTTTCTGCTCTTTAAAATAAATTGGAAATTAGAGACTAAGCACAATTAGTCTATAAATGTTCTATAAATCAAAAACTTACCTCTTGCACTATCATGCCTTGAAATTTACTTTTTCAAAGGGAAACAAGTTTAGCAGTAGCCTTCAAAGAACTTCTTTCTATGATGAGCCAAATTCATCTTTGCGAGAAAAGAAATTTTGTTAATTCCAAGAAGCCTGATTAGAACAAATCAGATATACCTACCTTCTCTTGTCTGCATGACTTTGTGAGATCAAAAGAGAGGGCTTTGTTTCAACTTTTTTCTACTAGCCTGATATGTATTATCACTTAAAATGGTTGCCTTTTTTAAAAAAAGATGTAGAAATACTAATTACCAGTAAATAATCATCCAAATAAGTATGTCATCAAATAAGTTAATCACTTTTCTTTTGGTGGATGACAGTGACTGCCGTGTTGCACTAGCACATTATGGTCTCTGTTCTGGAGTCTTAGAGGAGGGACACACAGCAGTGGATAACAAAAAGGAACCATGTGCCAGACCTGAGTTTACGATGAATGGATTCCAGATACAGTGATTCAGCTGAGTTCATATATAACTCATTTAGATCTTCTGACAAATCCTAGTGTTAGTTTTATTTGTGGAAAAAAGACATTTAATAAACCATTTGGTAATCCTGGTGAAAAAGATTTGTTTGAATCTGAATAACCATACTTATTTTTTTAAGTTGCCATTTAGAGAATAACTATGGAATGTGTAGAGACTCTGTTGGGATGCACGTATATTTTTATTTAACTAATTACTACTTGTTTTTTAGTTTTGCCCAGAAAGTGTGAAACCACTAAAACATTCATGGGTATGTTGGGCTCTTGGTTTGGAAATGGCATGGCCCACTTATGGGTCAGCCCATGAAGTTAATACTTGGAGCTTAACTTCCTTTCCTTTGGACTAGTTAAGAATAAGGATGTTGATAAAGAAGTTTAAAATCCAGTTTCAAAAGAATAGTTTCATTTTATAGGATAGACATTTATTCATGAACTCCAGTTCCAAAACTAAATTAGACAGTGTAATATGGACTTGAAATGCTAAGACTGCCATTCTTTGGATGTGTATTCCTTAGGGTCTGTACTTTAACTGCTCTCCTGGTTTTGTTGGCCTTAGACGACTGCCATTTTATTTGAAATGTTGCAGATCGTTTTATCTGCAGATGTGTTCCAGTTTTTATCAGCAACTTACTAGCAGCTTCAGCACCAGTGTGAATTTCCTTTTTCTAAGTGCCATTGCCATCTCTTCTGTTCACATTTTGACATTCAGGAAAATATTTTTATTTTTATGCCATACCGAAATCTACAATGTATATCTGACAAAGCAGTTAAATGTGACAATAAAAACTTATTTAATCACGATAGCATTGTTTTAATTGTCTGTCTCAGGAACTGACAAGATGTTACCTTATTTGACTTATTCTGGGATTTCATAGTAGATAACAGGATTTTAAAAAGGCATATAAACTCAGCTGTCCATACAGACTTTTTATCAGACTCATTTCAGGAGAAAACCAGATATACAAGTTACCTAGCAGGTGAAGTATCAGCTGAGTATTAAACTCCGTATTGCAAAGGTTCCCCAAAGGTTATTCCCAGAAGAAAACTGCTTTTTAGAAATTGACTCCTCATCCACGTGTGGTAGCCCAAGACTTTAATTCCAACACTCAGGAGGGAGCTACACAGTGAGTTCAGGGCCAGCCTGAACTACAAAGCAAGACCCTTCCCCGCCCCACCCCCCAAAAAAGACTCCTCAGTCTAAGTCACCAACAACTGAGATACAGAATTTAGTTCTGTGAGAAAGTCTTAGAGATTGGGGATCACCTTTGAACAAGGACCTGCTGGCCAATGAGTGTGTTCTGGATTCTGGGGACCCATTCCAATGGATTGATATATCTCTTCTAAAATCTGAGGTGTCCTATTTTTCAGCAGAAATTTATTCTTTTCTAACTAATTGAAAAGAAGACTAGATAATTTAGAAATTTGGAAATGCTTCATTATATGTACATTATATGTAATTCTGGAGTGCAATCAAAACATAAAAATCTCATCTCAAATACTTAGAAGATGTATTTCAGATTCCAGACAGTGCAACAGTGACACTAACTGCTTTAATAAAAGATATAAATGGATTATCTTACAAAAAGGTAACCAGGAAGAATTTGAAGGCAACCAAGGTATTGCACACCTGTTATTCTCAGCTTTTTGGGAAACAGGCAAAAGAATTGGAAATTCAAGGCCAGCCAGTGCAACTTAGCAAGACTATGCTTCAATTTAAAAAAAAAAAAAAGGGCTACTGGTGCTGGGGATTTAGTTCCGTGGTTCCTGCACCTGCCTTGCAGGTGCAAGGTCCTAAGTTCAATCCCGGTAACCACATGCAACAATGGAGGCAGAGGTAGGAGGATTACTGTGAGTTTGAGGCTTGCCTGGGCTGCATAGTGAGCTCAGGACCAGCCTGAACTATAAAGTGAGACCCTCTCTTAAAAAGAAAAAAAAAAAAGGCTGCTAGGGCCAGGGAAGCTCAGTGGCACTATACCTGCCTGGTAAGCACAAGTCCTGAGTTTGATTCTCAAGACCAGAAAAAGTTTTAACAGGCTTGGGATATTTCTGAGTAATATCTAGGTTCAATCCCCAGTGATACACAATATCCAACAACGAAAGAGGAAGAAGTCAGAGAGAGAAAAGTCTGGAAGAATGCAAAACATGTAATGGTAATATAAATGGTAAAGGTTATTAACTGCATTCTGGATGTGGTTTGTTTTGACATTAGGTTTTATTTTAGTTGCTAAAAGATCTCACTTTTACAAGGTTCTGCTTCATCCTTTCCCACAGCAAACCTGAAGTGTAAAGGCAAATGGTCCTGTAAATGTGGTACAAATAAATAATCCAAAATGTTTACTTTTCCATTTTACGACAAACACATTTCTGCAAAGTCTGAAATTTATCTTAACTGTCTTCCTTTTTACAATGAATTTTGTGATGTCCTAAAAAAAAAAAAAGCCAGAAGTCAGGATGTGAAGTACCTTGAACTGGGTTACTCTGCAGTGATCTCATCTCTGGGACTGGGACAGGGGCAGGGACACCTTCTAACAGTGAGGCCTTGGAACATCTTCTTGAATGTTAGAATTAATCCTGGTCCACGATGCCATACAGGACTTAGAAAAGTCGCCTTTTATTTATGCAAAAATTTATCAAAACAAAGCTCATTACAGTCTACTGATAACAAAACACTGGAAATAGCTTTAGTACTAATTACAGTCAAATGGTTACATTTTGGTTCATTCCTTAGCAGAAACAGTTTGTGCTGTCATTAAAAATTGATAGAAGTCAGAAGGATGTCTTCACATGGAAAGATGATTTCCAGAAACCAAATGAAGACACTTGAGTTTCCATGATATGATTTTCATGAGAGTGGAGATCTGTTATGTAGGATTTTTTTCATGCAAAACAAATGGAAGGTTATTCACTTCAGCATTATTGGTGTCATGACAATAAAGGTGAGTTTTCTTCCATTTTTCACTTATTTCCACCTCCTCTTTCCCCAGTACTAGATGTTAAATCCAGGGTCTCAAACTGAGACCCCAGCTCTTTGTAAAATTGTATTTATGAGACAGGATCTTGGTTGCACAGCTGGCCTCCAACTTCTGACCTTTCTGCCTCAGCCTCCTCCCTGTACAGCTGGGATTGCAGTCATGAACCATTGTGCCAGCTCATTGTAACTTTTTTGCAATTAGTGTTCGTATAATAAAATTCTAGAAATGGTAAATCATTGAGTATATGTATTATTTCATACATACTTCCCTAGAGCTAGTTCTAGAAACATTCTGAATTCTCTGGGTCTCTTTACCACATTCTTCTTCTTCAGATTTGTCATTAGCCTTTAAAATCAGTCTTGTTGGTGATGACAAAGTTTCACGCTAAACTTTATTTCATTCTCAGATAAAGTTATGTAATTTTTATTTTTATTTTTTATTTTTTGTACTAGGGATCAAACTCAGGACTTCATGTTTGCCAGGCAATACTTAAATTTTGACACTGATTTTTTTCTAATAAATCTGGAGCCAGTTTAACTTTTCTTAGTTCAGAATCCATTTTATAAATTTCCAAGAAACAGGAAAGGACTTCAGAATTTGAAGGACCTTGGAAACTAGAGGAATTATTTATGGTATTTCTCTGAGGCTAAGGGGTTTACTACATCATAGATTTTTTGTGTCTTAAATTTAAGAATGATTTTCTTGATCTTTCTGTGTCCTGCCTGCTGTTACTCTTTAGTATGGTATCCTTCCTGTTGGGGCTATTTCAGATTGGATTATGTATTAAGAGGTACAGACCTTTTTCTTTGCAGTTCCATAACTTGCTTGTTGCTCCCATAACAAGCAAGTCTGAGAGGTGTTCAATTCCAAAGCAAGCTTAGACTTGTTTGGGACATTTACTGTGGCCAGCCAACTGTGGTTAATAGAGCTGGAGGCCATTAGGTCTCAATGATTACAAGCAGATGTGGGTTAGCTGTTCTATAATACGAATCATCCAGAAGACCTTTTTGACAGTTTCAAAGTGTGTATGTGGGAGGAACTGGGGAATAGTGACTGCTATCTCGAAATAATAAACGCAGGTCAGATACCTGGCTCATGGGAGACAAATTTAGAGAGAGATTTTATGCAACTTAAAGGGTGCTCCATCTTCTCAGTCTGTCACAATCCTACTCATTGTGTAAGGGGCAGCTCAGATGTCACCTCCTTTAGAAAACATTTCTGATTCACCAGGAAGATCATGAAACCTGAGCACTTCCCTCACTCAGCCCAAGATAGAGTTCGACTTAGTATGTGGACTCTTAAGTAAGTGGGGAGGCTGCAGAGGGAGGGACATAATAGAAGTGTCTCAGAAGTCCCAAGGCCTGGCAGTGAGTGGGTGTCGATATTTGTTGTTTGAATATTCAAGAAAAATAGGAACTGTAATAAAGGGAAGCCAAGTAAGCAAATTTGCCCCATAGACATGCTTGGTCTTGAAGAATGAGGCCGTAACGTACAGATTACCATCTGGAGTGATTACTAGAAGAAATACTTCCTTAAATTGCTCTTGTACTGCAAAACTTAAAAATTTTCCTATCTGGACCTACTGGGGTCTTTAAACAAAGTTAAGCACAAGTCCATCATGGTATACAGGTCAGATAAATGATTTGGAAGTCACAAGACTGGTATTCAGGACAAACTGCCCATGTTAGCTGTGGGATATTACAAAGTCTCTTTGCATCTCAGAACTTCCATTATATTGCCTGTCCTGCAGTGTGGTTAGGGGAAGTGATAAGAAACATATGGGAAAATGTCTGCCTGAACTATAAAGCACCACTGAAATGATTCTGTTACAGCATATTGTGTAGAGGAGAACTTACCAGGGATTGAACTCAGAATCTTGCATGAGCCAGGAAGACACGGTGCCACTGAGTTACATCCCTGCCGCAACCTAAGCACATTTTAATATCTTCATGGGAAAAGTGACCTGAGAAGCCAAGGTTATCACCTGAAGAGATAATAGGCAGCCCCTCTAAATGAACCAGGAAGGACCTAGAAACAGCCCCTGAATTACAATTCCTGCGTTGACTGAGTTTTCCTCTAAGGCCCTGTTGAAGTTGTGCCAAGTGTTCTTGAACCCAAAGCCTGGTGTACCTCCCAGAACTGTCTACTGAAGGAAGAGAAGAAATGTGCATAAAGGATCTTACTCAAGAACCAAAACTCACATTTAGAAATAGCCATTGTTGGTTTATTTCATTTTGTATGCATTTTAAAATCTTTTTTTTTCCTTTTTTTCTTTTGCAGTACTGGGGATTGAACTCACACCTTTGTGCTGCAAGGGAGGCATGGTGCCACTAAATACATCCTTGGCCCACTGTATCGTAAATTCTAACCATTGAACAGTCATTCATCAAGCAGATTATCACAGGTGAATTGCAGTTACTATTAAACGGATACTTTTCTTGATAAAGTTAATTGTTAATACATGAAACATAATATCTGTACGTATTTGTGGAGTACAATATGGTTTAATACATGTATACATTGTATAATAGATTAAACATAAAACATACATATCCTCTTCAAAAAAGAAATAGCTATCATTTTATTAATTTTTATTAGTATATATTTGCAATACATGATTACATTCCTGTGGGGAGTTGGTATACATACAAAACACATCTTAATTCTGTTTTCAACCCCTTCTCTTCCCATCCCCATCTCTTTTTTTTTTTTTTTTTTTTGAGACAGGGTCTCACTTTTGTGGTTCAGGCTGGCCCTGAGCTCAGCCTCAAACTCATATCACAGCAATCCTCCTGCCTCTGCTTCCCAAGTGCTGGGATTACAGGAGTGAGCCACCACACCCAGCACTGTGGTATGTGGTACTGATTGCTGCTGGGCGTGAGTCTCCACACCCAGTATTGTATGTGGTTATCCAGGATCGAACATCGGCCCTTGTGCTTGCAAGACAAGTGCTGGAACCACTGAGCTAAATCCCCAGCTGCCACCCTCCATCTCTTGATGTTCTTCCCATTTGAGAAAAATCTATCTCCCTTCCTCTTATTATCTTTTACTTTGCTCTTTATTTATATTTGATTTTCTCATATAAGAGAAACTATTCCATATTTGTTTCTGTGTCATATTTATTCCGTTTGACATTATGGTTTCAAGGTGCATCCATCTTTTACAAATGACTCAAGCATACCTTTTTTTACACCAAAGTAGTATTCCATGTGTATTAATACATTTTCTTTATTCATCTCTCTCTCTCTCTCACTCTCTCTCTCTTTCTCTCTCTCCTTCTCTGATACTGGGTTGAACTTAGCAAGGCAGGTGCAGTGCCATTGAGCTAAATCCCCGGCCCTATCCATTCATCTCTTTATGGGCATAAAGTTCACTTCCAGGATTTAGCTATTATGAATTCTGCTATTATAAACATATGCATGTATCACAGTGATAATCTTTAAGTCTTTTGGGAAGATGCCACAAGGAGAATAGCTGAGTCAAATAGTTTCCATTTTTAGTTTACTGAGGAATCTCTATATGGATTTCCATAGTGATTGTACTAGTATACATTTGCAGCAACAATGTAGAGGGTTCCTTGTTCCCTGAAGTCTTGCCAGCATCTGTTATTGTTTTCTTGATGATAGCCGTTCCTTCTTGACTAAGATGGAATCTCAGTGTTTTTTTTTGTTTTTTTTGTTTTTTTTAAGGTTTTTGGAGACAGGGTCTCGCTTTGTGGTTCAGGCTGGCCCTGAGCTCAGCCTCAAACTCACATCACAATCCTCCTGCCTCTGCCTCCTGAGTGCTGGGATCACAGGCGTGAGCCACCACGCCCGGCACTGTGGTATGTGGTACTGGTTGCTGCTGGGCGTGAGTCTCCACACCCAGTATTGTTATGTGGTTACCGGGGAATCGAACCCGGGTCCTTGCGCTTGCGAGACAGGCGCTGGAACCACTGAGCTAACTCCCCGGCCCGGAATCTCAGTGTTTTTTTAATTTGCATTTCTCTAATGGCTGGCAATGTTGAGCATTTATTCTTATACTTATTGGCCATTTGTACTTCTAAGAAGTATCTATTCATTTCACTTGTCAACTTTTTGACTGGCTCTTTTATTTTGAAAGTCTAGTGGAAATAGCCATTATTTAAATAGTAGAGCTTAATATGTTATTTCAAGCATATTTCATAAATTATTTGTATAAGAGGTGAAGATTCACTATCCATGAAAATTTTACAGATTAAATATATAAATTTTCTAAAAACATGTATTCCTACTTAGTTTTGCAGTGAATTTTTTCACTTTTCTACATGCTAAACAATAGCCATATTGAGATATAACTCATATATGCTAGATCAAACCTAAAGTACACAATCTGTACACTCGCAGAGTAGCATAACCATCACGACTGTCTAATCTTGGAAACATGTTCATCACTCCTTAAAAGAAAACCATTTTTCTTACCCCAGACCTTTAAAAACTCTCATCTGCTTTATGTTTCTATGGATTTATCTTTTTCTAAATATTAAATATAAATAGGATTTTATAATATGTCATCTTTTGTGGTTAGCTCCTTACCATATTGTTTTCAAGTTTCTCCGTATTGTAGCATTTATCAGCACATGAATACTTTTTATTGATAAATACCACAATGTATAAATAGATCATATTTGTTTATCTGTTCATCAGTTGATGACAATTGGGTTGTTCCCTTTTTATAACAATTATGAATATTACTTTAAAGTAGCACCTATTCTGTCCTATCAATAAGCAGAACACTTCCCTACTCCTTGAATCTGAGGCGGCCTTATGATCTGCCTTGTTCAGTGAAAGGTAGCAAAGTTCTGAGTCCTTCCGTTCTCCCATGGACCCTTTCTGTTACTATGACAACAACCTAGGATGGTTTGCTGAGGCATTAAAAACATTGAGGAGGAAAACCCTATTGTCCCAGCCTAACCAGTTGATCACGAAATAGATGAGAGAGTTCATCAAGATAGTTGATCCATGAGCCTGTCTCACAGCTGACCACAGATAAAATTGGAAGCTAAGCCAAAGCCAGAGCTCTCTGCTGTGCCCCACATAAATCACTAAGATGCAAATTTGTGAGCTAAATGAGAGGTTACATTTTAAGCTATTACATTTTGGGGATGATTTATTAGACAGCAGTGGCTACCAGTACAGGAAGGAGCAAGCTAGATATTAATACTGAACTTTAGTTAAAGGAGAAGACATCCCGTGCGGTGTGGTACAGTTAGTCTTTCAGCACTGAGGAAGAGCTGCTACCTCCCTGGATCTGAGGACCCTAAAGATAAGAGCAGAATAAAGTGCCCCCACAAATCGCCAACACCAGTCCATGTCTAGATCACCAAGGAAAGGCCCGAGGATGGAGTCTCCAGGGTTCCATCAAGGATCAAAAATCAGAACAATGATAACACACACCATACACATACAAAAAACTACTGGCCGCTCACTAAGCACACCCAGCCACCTCCTGTCTCTCGGCTTTTGATGGGCAGTCTGTCTCTTTTGTTGGCCTGACAACCCCCTATCCTGACTTTCAGACTTCTTCATGATGTCACTCCCATTGAGGAGCTCCCCAACCCTCCTTCGTGCTCTTCTCATAATGTGAAAATATGTTTACATATCACCGTATTCTCATAACTTACTCGATAGTTGTTGTCTCCTCTGTGCTCATCTGTGGGGTCTGAAGGCGTCTGTGATTTGTCCTACACCAGGCTGCCTCCAGTTAGACTCCTAGAAGTTCCTCTGAAGCCTTTCCCCACAACCCTGTAAGTCCCCAAATATTTACTGGTTCATCCTTTATATTAACTGTAGTCACATGTGGCTACTGAGCATTTGAAATGTGGCTGGCAAGACAAAATAACTGAATTTTAAATTTTCTTCTATTTTATCTTATTTCTAATTATATTTTATTAGTACACGTTTGCAGTATGTTCATTGTGAGGAGTTAGTACATGTGTATAACACATCTTACTTCATTCTTTTTACATCCCTTTCCCTTCCTTCTCTCCTCCCTCTCTTCCTTGGCCATCTTCCCACTTGCAAAAGATCCATTTTAACTAATTTAAATCTAGACTTAAATAGCCATGTGCCACGTGGCTAGTGGCCACCATATTGCACAGCTGAGGATGCTGAGCCTTTATTGCACAGAGAGGGAATGAGTGTGAAAGGAGTGATATTGTGATGTGCTTAACGTCACAAAGGCAGCGAAAAAGCCAGAGCCCAAGCTCCTTGCCTCCTTGTACAAGGGAGACTGCTTCTGACCATGACAGGCTCAGAGGATGCTGTCCCAGGAAGGAGCGTGGAGATCACCACCAGTGCCATTTGTCCTAGATAGAAGTAAGCAGAGCAGGCTGGAGCATTCTCTCTGGAACCCCTGAAGGGCCTGGCATCCTGCTCAGGAAGTGTGGCTGTCCTCTGCTCTGCCTCTCAGGCTGTGATGCCCTTGCTGGACCCTAGCACCTCTAGAATGGGCAGGCCAGAGCTAGGCAAGGTAAGGGGCCCTCAGTGGCAGTCTCCGAGACCCCTACTGTGGCCAGTACACTCTCTGTGCCTTCAACCCAGCTCAGACAGAAAAGGTAAAAACCGAAGGTCGAGCCCATTTCTGCAGTTCAAGTACAAATCCCACCCGCTCATCCTCTGCCAGCCCAGGTGGAGGATCAAATTAATCCTCTTCTTTATCCGGAGGCTGGCACTCAAATCTCTGTCCACCCAGGGAAAGTGGGCAGAGTTATGAGTGAGGCGGGAGGACATCCAAGTCCTCAGGAAGAAGGGTCGGCGGGAGAGAGCCCTGGCAACTCACTCTAGCCATCTGCTCTGCCCGAAGCTGTGTGAGTACTCCACGCCTCACAGACGCTGGGAGAGGGTGTTCGGGGCACCTGGAGACCAGGTGGGACCCTTCTCTGGCCTGTTTCCTTCTATCTCCTCTCCCTGCCGTGAAAGTTCCCAGCCTCCCTCTCTTCTCCTTCGCTTCTCTTTCAGGTTGGTTTTTATCAAAGTGTGACATATATACAGAGCAGGACACAGCATAAATGTATAGCTTGCTGAATTTTCACAAAGTCAGCCTGCCTGTATAACTGGCTCAGAGATCCAGCAACAGCACACACCTGTGCCTCAGAATGACCCCTCCTGTCCTCTGTCAGTGAAAGCCATGTTCTGACTTCTTCCGACATGAATTAATTCTGCTTATCAACTTGCTACTTCTTTCTCTCTGCTTTGGTAGGACTCAGCCACGTGGAGTCCTGCAGTTCTTAACTGTAACAACAGACTTTTGAGGCAGTGGGGGATGGAATGATATAGGTCTGAATATTCTCACTGTGTTCTGATAACTTGTTTTAACCCTACATTTTTTTTTTCTTTTTTGTATGGGAATCAAATTCAAGGCCTTGCCCTTGCTACAAGCCCTGCCCAAGCTGGCATTCTTTTGAGGTGTGTAGCTAAGAGTGAATAGATGGTCAGGAGTATGCAAATGTCCAGCTTTTTTTAGCAGCTCATCGACCACTTCTCTGTGCACAGTTCCCTCAGCAGAGTATGAGAGTACCAGGACCCCCACCCACCCAAACATGCTGTTGTCAGTGTAAAATGTTTTAGCCGTTCTTGTCAGCGTGACTGGTCATCACTGTGGCTTGTAGTCAGCGTTCCCTGGAAACTGCTGAGGCTGAACATTTGTCTGTATGCTTACTGGATGTTTGCAAAACTTATCTTGTAAAGCTTTTGTCTGATTGCTTTGCCTTCTTAAAAATTTATGTTGTCTGCCTTTTTCTTACTTATTTGTAAGATTTCTATACATTCCAGACTTGAATTTTAAAAACACATATGTGTTTGTAGGTATATGTGTGTCCGTGTGTGTGTCTGTGTGTCTGTGTGTTTATGTGTTTATATATACACAGACACATATATAACAAAATATATTCTTTCTCCCATTCGGTGGTTCATATTTTTAGTCTCTTAAAGGTGTTTTTAGGGGCTGGGGAGTTAGCTCAGTGGTTTCATTTATAAAAGCCACCAACCGGGGCCGGGGAGTTAGCTCAGTGGTTCTGGCACCTGTCTTGCAAGCGCAAGGGCCCGGGTTCGATTCCCCGGTAACCACATAACAATACTGGGTGACCCACACCCAGCAGCAACCAGCACCACATACCACAGTGCCGGGCGTGGTGGCTCACGCCTGTAATCCCAGCACTCAGGAGGCAGAGGCAGGAGGATTGTGATGTGAGTTTGAGGCTGAGCTCAGGGCCAGCCTGAACCACAAAGCAAGACCCTGTCTCAAAAAACCTTAAAAAAAAAAAAAAAAAAAAGGTGTTTTTGGCTGAAAAAATCTTAAAACTTATTTACCAATTATTTTCCTTTACTGTTAAGCATTTTTATATCTTGTTTATGATATTGTTACCTACATAGAGAGCATAAAATTTTTCTGTTGAATTTTTTTCCCTAGAAAGTTGATTTTAACTTTTCACATTTTGCTTTCTGCACATAGTATAAAGTATGTTTTGCATTTTATGTTATCTGAGCATCAACACTTCCCTTCTCCGTAGGACTAGATGGTGGGCTCAGCCTGCCTGACCAAGGTTGCTCCCTCCTGCTTTGCACCAGATCATCACATTTGTCATCAACCAAATACAGATCTGTTTCTGAGCTCTCTTTTCCTCTAAAACCTATTCATCTCAGGGCCGAGGATGGAGCTCAGTGGTGCCACACCTGCCTGGCAAGTGCAAGGTCCTGAGTTCGAGCCCTGTTATCACAAAACAAAACCCATTTACCCTAATGTACAGTGGTCAAAAGTAGTAGTGTAAATCCTCAGCCTTTGTTCATTGAATTTCTATATACATTTTGGATACGGCTTGTCTGTTTCCATATCCCACCGAATAGTCTTGCTGAGATTTTATTATTATGGCATTTGAGTCTTTAGATAAGTTGGGTTTTCTATTCTTTCCTTTTTTTTTTTTTTTTTTTTTTGTACTGGGGATCAAACTTGGTACCTTGCACTTGCTAAGGCAGGTGCTGGAACCACTGAGATAAATTCCTAGTCCTATCTATAGATGAGTTGGGAAAAATTGATATTTTTACAATATCCAGTTCTCTAATCCATGAACCAGTTATATCTGTTGATTTATTTAGGTCTCTATTAATTTCTCCCAACATTGATTTATTTTCAGTATAGAAGTCTCACATATCCCTCATTAGTTTTATTTCAAGGCATTTGATGTGGGTTTTTTTGGTGTGTGTAATGCATACATGTATTACTGTAAGTAATATTATTTTCAAAAATTCAATTTCTACTTGTTTATTACTAATATCTCAAATCCAAGGATTTTTTTGTTTTGTTTTTTTGTACCAGGAATGAAACTCAAGACCTTGAGCTTGCCAGGTGGATGCCGGGCCACTGAGCTACATCCCTGGCCCTGTATCCAAGAAATTTTTATTCTATTGATTTGGCCTTATATTTGGCAATCTTACTAAATTCATTTGTTAATCTAAAAGTTTACCTATAAATGGGGCTTCTCTGTATATAATCATATTTCCTGTGGAGAAAAAGTCATATTTCTTCCTTTTCAGTCTTTATCAGCTTTACTTTTTATCTTTTTTATTGGCTTAGATGTCTAATATAGTGTTAAATAAAAAATATGGATATCATTCTTGATCTCAGACAGAAAGCTCTTAAATATTTTACATGCAGTAAAAGACTTACTATAGATTTCTTTTGCTGCTATCCTTTTAGATTGAAGATATTTTTTTCTTGACTTTTTACTAAGTATACTTTTAGTTTCCTGAAATTTTCTTATTATGGCTCTAGTGAATATCAGATTTTGCCAAATGTATATGATTTTCCCCCTTGATCTGGTCACATGTGGTAAATCACTTTGATTTTTAAATGTTAAAGCACTCACTCTTTCATTTGTAGAATAATCTAATTTTCTTGCTAGAGTATTAACCTTTCTATATATAATACTGGATCTTGCTTGCCAATATTTTACTAAGGGATTTTGCATCAGTGTTCTTGAGAAGGATTCATTTGTAATCTTCCTTTCTTGTAATGTTCACATCAGACTTTCCAGTCAAGGTTATGTTGGCTTCATAAAATGAGGGGGCAGTGTTCCATCTATTGTTGTTCTTTCAAAGGGTTTAAGTACGATCGGGGTTACGATCTTAAATTATTTGAAAGAATTCTCTAATGAAATCATTTGTAGTTGTGCTTGTGCATGTGTGTGTGCGTGTGTGTGTGTGTGTGTGTGTGTACACTTATGTCTTGCATATGAAAGTTTTTAATTCAAATACAATTTATTTAGTAACCCTTGATTATTTTTGTGGTAGATATGTCTTCATCTGGATTTATTTTTCCTTGCAGAATTTTTTATTTTCTGTTTATCCTACCCAGTGAATTTTAAATTTCAAATAGTATAGTTTTCATTCTAAAATTTATACTAATATTTTTGATAACTTCAGTTTCTCACCAGGTGTGGTGGCTCACACCTGTAATCCCAGTATTCAGGAGGCAGAGGCAGGGATTACTGTGGGTTCGAGGCTTGCCTGGGCTACATAATGAGTTTAGGGCCAGCCTGAACTACAAAGTGAGACCCTTCTCAAAAAAAACCCCAAAAAAACAAAAAAACCCACACCTGGGGATTTAGCTCAGTGGTTCTGGTGCCTGCCTTGCAAGCACAAGGGCCTGAGTTTGTTCCTTGGTTCCAAATAAATAAATATGAAAACTGAAGAAACAAAAATATTCAGCCTAAAATATTGCAGCTACTAAACTGTATCTGGAACAGTAGCATTGTCTTATAATTTTGCAAATCTCTTTAACATAGGGGTTCATTGAACCTAGGGTCTTTTCACTGAGCTACATCCCTATGTCCTACCCTACCCTTTTTCCATAACAGAGTCTCATTGGGTTACTACGTTGCCCAGGTTGGACTTAAACTTGCAGTCCTCCTGCCTTAGCCCTCTAGAATGCTAGGATTACAGGCATATGCCACCACACTGACTGTAAAATAGTTTTGGCATCATGGACCCCGTGAAAGGCTCTGGGGGACGTTTTGGGAACTACATTTTGGAAATCACTATTCTCAGAAGTAGTGTCTTGTGAGAGCTTTCAGTCCCCAGTGCCATCTGATCTGGGGAGACAGACTCACACGTAGACAAGGCTGTGCAAAGGGCCGGAAACCAAAGACAGAAGCATTCTGGAGTCACAGTGGTCCTGTCTCACACTCCGGGCTGATTGTTACCGGGGCATCTCAGCACTCTACTATGATCACATGCCCTTCCTAATGTACATCCTTAAAAACAGTTTTCTGTCAATCTACTGGTGGCAGAATCTTTCTGGTTTATCAGAATGACTTTGTTTTGATCTTGGAGTAACATTTTGCTGTGTTTACCATTCTGTTTACCTCCCTCCAGGAGGTCTTCCTAATTCTACCTTCAATCCAGTTACTTTTGCCTTTACCTCACCATCCTCTCTGGCTGCTTTTAGGACTGCCTCCTTTTCTTTATGGTGCCCTTCATTTCTGGATTCAAGACAGTCTTCAACCTTTTGGAAGGATGGGTCTGTCTTTATTTTTATCAGCTATTTCATTCTCATCCAGAGTTGTCAACATCTTCTAAAGCCCTTTCTAAGATAACCAGTGCAGTGTTAAACAGGAAAGCTGTGTGAACCACACTCCTGAGAATATACTATTCTACATCAGACCTCAGGAAACAAGTTCTTTTGATGGAATGCTGCACTTATTTACATGATTCATCTGTTTATCATGATATATCTGGGTTCAAATCATTTTGATATTTATTTTCTTTTTATCCTATCTTTTTTATTTCCCTTTTTGGGCTTCTTTGGAGTAATCAAGTACTTTCTTTTTAAGTATTTGCCTTTTAAGTCCTGGCTGTCTCAGGAATTCTTAGGTGCTTTCAAGCAGATTCATGTGCATGTGTACATATATGTGTCTTGTTCAGCTTCTCTGGTTGTTGTCAGTGGGAACATGAATGTGCTTACAGGTACAACACCATGTCTGGGAGCAGCACTGCTCAGATAAAAGGCTATTTCATATCATGAACTCTTCAATCAGGCTGCACTTTATAATTCCCCAGAGAGTCCTGGCCAGTGACACAACCAAGACCCCACTCCAGAGCTCCTGTCTGATATGGAGGATCCTGGGGCCCCTGGTACCATTCAAGTGCTCACCAGGGGATCTTAGTGAGGAGAAAGCACTAAGGTGGCCAGTTTAAGTCTCCACAGTGCCTTAGCAGGAGTGGAAGGGGCACCTGCACCATTCTGTCCAGATCTCTTCTTATACAAGGCGGCTGAGGCCTTCAAGAAGGCCTCGGACTTCATTTCCTGCCCTGCCTATAGCCTGATATAATATTACCTTCTGAGAGTACAACATGGCAAGGAGTCCAAGCTTGGGGGACCACAGCCACTGTAACTCACGGCATACTCACTGCCTGCCATGTTCTGTGTGAGCATCTTACCTGTATCCTATGAATCATTTTGTCCACACTCTGTGGTGATGACAGCGGAGTCCACTTGGCTGAGGTCACAGTGAGGAAACATCTTGGAGTTCCTGACTCAGGCCTCTATGTCCTCCCACTTGGCCAGGGGAGAGGCCATCGGCACAAAAGTCAGCCCACGATGCCATCCCTGGGCTCTGCAAGGACAGAGAGGCAGGAGCTACACAGATGGCAGTGTGGAATGTGGGGCTTAGGCACATGTGAGTCAGTGCACGTGGCCACATGAATTTCCTGTCCTAGCTCTGTGCCAGGCACTTGTCAACTGTGTGTCCCTAACCTTGGTCCTTCTGGTGGGTTTGGTCAGCCTCCTCTCCCAGTGCTAGCCACACAGGAGAGCTTGCCTTGGCCAAGGCCTCTTAGCTCTTTTCTCAGCTTCAGAAAGTTCAAGGAATCTTTGATGTGCATGTTATTCTTTTTCTTATCTGATCTTTTCACAAAGCTCAGTCCTTCTTGAGCAGAAGAATAGACCCCAAATACAAATGTGTGTGAATCGTATGCCCCAGTGGGAGAAAATTTAGCTAAGGAAAGACATATCACATTGCTTCTTCAAGGAAATGAGAAGAAACGGTTCCAAAAAAACAACAAACAAATGCAAATCCACAACATCATATGCCAGGGACCGCTTTTCTGAACAAAGGACTCGACATTCCAGAAAATATTAACATACTGAATGTATGAATGATTTCAGACATACCCAGCTCCAGCTGGCCTTTTACTCATCTAATTGCTCATGAGCTTACAAAATGTGCGACCGTCCCTCAGAGATCCTGCTGTCTGGATTTACATTATCAAGACCCAGCAAAACCCAGCTGCTGGGGCTATTTCCGAGGTCATTTTATTCACTGTGGCTTTTAGCAGACAAAAGTCAGGCAGGACAAAGAAAAAAGAAAGCATTCATGTCTGTAGATGACGAACTTTTCCTTTAATGCCAACTTATTTTTCAAATGGAGTGCTGGATTGAAAAGCAGTTCTCCTAGTTCTATGGGAGATGACGGGTGGTTAAAATGTGTGCCGTGGAACAAGGAAGTGGAGGAGGAAGAGGTTCTCATTCAGGTCAGTGGGCAGCAAAGACCTGAGTGGCATACTGCCGAGAGGTCACCCATCTGTATGTGCTGTGTGCACCATTTCAGCAAAACGTCCCTCAACTGGAGTGGATAAAATAAATGACAGTACCTCCATTCCGTGGAATATGGGCTTCCTCTCTAAAGAATTAGGTATATCGGGCCGGGGAGTTAGCTCAGTGGTTCCGTCGCCTGTCCTGCAAGCGCAAGGGCCCGGGTTCGATTCCCCGGTAACCACATAACAATACTGGGTGTGGAGACCCACACCCAGCAGCAACCAGTACCACATACCACAGTGCTGGGCGTGGTGGCTCACGCCTGTAATCCCAGCACTTGGGAGGCAGAGGCAGGAGGATTGCTGTGATGTGAATTGGAGGCTGAGCTCAGGGCCAGCCTGAACCACAAAGCGAGACTCTGTCTCAAAAAACCTAAAAAAAAAAAAAAAAAAGAATTAGGTATATCTACCATTTAAATATTTACCAATATGTAACTAGATATAGTAAGAAATAGGGAAAAGCTTGGTATAGAAAAGTGTGTTATTTAGTATGCTCTCATTTATGTAGGAGAAAGAAAAGATCATGCTTGAACATTCAGAGACACACCCACACACCATGAGACAGTGCCTGGTTTCTCTGTTCCAAGGAGGGATACCCTCCAACGGTCTGGGAAGCCTCCTCACTCCTTCTCCCAGCTCTACAGTCTGACAGAGATGAGAACTAAGGTGAGAGCCAGGCAGGACCTGCAATCCAAAGGCATCCTTTCTTTCCAAACTGTCCATTGCAGCGAAGGAGCCAGACACCTACAGGTGTCAGCAGGCACAAGAGACTTTATCCTTAGGAAATGCCCAGCTCCAGCAGAGGTTGGCAGTGGTGGCAGAGTAGGAGGCAGCTTTCAGCTACATTCCCTCTTTCCAGTATGTGCTAGAGCTTCCTGGCCTCACCTTGTCACCTCACAAGGAATGATTCCTCCTTCAGGGACAAGGACAGGCAAGATTCTTTTCCTTTATCTTTCTTGAGAGCGTGAAGTGTAGGGATGAAAGTTCCCCCTTTTTGGGCCCAGGTAGTCATTTAGTAAATATTTATTGAGCACTGTATGAATTTTCTATTCTTGCTGCAATAAGTCAATACAAACTTGGTGTCTAACCATAAATCTCATAGTTCTGGAGGTCAGAAGCCAAAATAAGCCTCACTGAACTCCAAGGTCATCAGGGCTGATCCTTTTAGCAGCTATAAAGGAAACCATTTCCTCACCCTTTCCAGCTTCTAGAGATTACCCTATTCCTTAGCTTATGGCCCATCTGTGCTCCCCCACTGGAACCTCTTCTCTCCTTCTTCTCCTCTTCTCTTCCCATTCCTTCACACATAAAGACACCACACCCACCTGGATGGTCAGGGCCATCTTCCTATTTCATGACCTTTCATCCCATCCACAAAGTCCTTCACCCTTTTATGGCTGTTACTGGATTTGGGGGTGCTAGAGTCTCCTTCAGGACTCTGGTTTCTAAGTTCTTTCTGTCCAGAACAAAGAATTGGTCAAGACAAGTGCAAAGAGTTACAGTTCTGCAAAGCAAGTTTGGGCAAAGTAAAAGTAGGAAAAGAAGTGCAGCTTTCAGCATGCGGGCAGGTCCTCTGCAAGAGAGAACAGATTGGAAAAACCCAAGGACAACCATCCTTTTTGTTCATCCTCAGGCTGACGTCAAGCCTAGGTCATCTATCAAAAATCTGCTCAAGTTCTCTCTAGAAGTGCACTCCGGGGCTCTGGAACTGTGCTACACAGGGGTTCTCGGAACTCGTAATCAACAAGTCACGCTTGCTTTCCCAGCCAGCTTTGCCATGTCTTCATCTCCCATCTCCTGTTGATATATTCAGATTCCGGGCATTTGGGTTAGCATATCCTTTGTCGGGGGTGAGAAGCATTATCCCACTTCTCACAGGCGCCTTCTGCTGGGGCATCTGAAGAACAAGATAGGCCCAGACCTTGTTCTTGGAGCTCTCACTCTAGTGTGGATGAAAAAGAGTAATGTACTCTCAGGTATAGGAGGGACCAGCTGGGGAGGGAGGCTGGCAAGATGGGGCAGCCCTGGAAGTCCTGTCCGTGGTGATGTCTGAGTGGAATAAAGGGAGCCACATGGAGAAGGGGGAGAGTTTGTTCCATGCAGAGGAATTCTTGGAACATCCCATTCCCTCTCTGTTGTGGGACTCAACTTGCTAGCTTCCCTGAACCATAGGTACCTGTCTGCTCTCAACCTCCTCCAAAAATCTATAACTCATGATAGTTCCTAAGAGCCTCTGGGGCCTTGCCCAGGTCTGTTCTGCTTCTCTAGCTTCATGCCATTTTAGTGAGTCTTTGGACAGATGAGGAGGCTGAGCTCTTCTCTGCTTTGGACTGGATGCTGGAACCGGGCTTTGACATTAAAGTCTTTCTTTGTGCTGGTAGGAGAAAATGGCACTTCCTGTGAGTCAGGATGAATGTTTCCCCATGGGTCTGGTGGCCACCTGTGCTTCCTGTTTACGTTGGTTCTGTCTGGTGAAGGAGTCAGTGTAGCTTCAGTCCTCGTTGCACCTCTCCTGCCTTGTCTCTCAGGGACTTGCAAACACAATTGTTACTTGGGCAAGGAGTGGATACCAAATGGAAGGAAAAGCACCACCTGCTCCACCGTTGGGCATCTTTCCTTTACGCCAGGGAGGAAGTGGTGCCAGCAGCTAAGCCAGGGGGCTTGGAGTAGGCAAGAGCCTCCCAAGTCCAAGGAGACTTACAGGCTCCCGGGGCAGCCCTTGCTGTCTTCCTACTTGATTGCACAGGTGAAAGTAGAACTGCACAGAGAGACAGAAGCTTCACACAGGTGAGGGTGACAGATGGGGAAGTGATGGGGGGGAGGACAAGAAGGGCACGAGGTGGGCGTGCGGGAGAGAAGAGAGAGGCAGACTTAGCTGTGTGACGTTAAATTCCCAGTGGGTCACTACCTGACGCACTGAGATCCTGAGCTGGAATCTGTGCTGCTGGAGATGTCGTGGGGACTTCCTCATGCTGGGTCTGCACTGTCTGCGAGCCTCAGGCCCCTTTAGAGTAGAAACAGTAGCCTCTCTCACTGCCAAGAGACGCAGTCTCCAGCCTCTTGTCTGGGAGGCTGGGTCTTGGTCATGGTGAGCTGCTGGGACTCGGCAAGGAGGGATGACTGAGCAGTCATGTGATGTCGGGCCACTGTCCAGATGCCACAGTCACCCACAGAGGCTGGAAGGCACAAGGAGCGAGCCTGTTGCGCTTTCACACTTGGCTTGGTGTCTGTGGCACTTGAGACTGCAAAGTTGGGGCAGCCTAAGACACGAGGATGTTGGAGAAAAGCAGATAAATGGAGGGCGCTGGGGCTCCCAACATACAATGACAACTAACGCCAGCTTTTTGCGGAGCAGGGCAGGCAGATGGGGCAGTCATAGTGGTCAGGTTTGAAACTGGACAGAGGTGAGGTGAGCCAGCTGACAGCACCCGTGGCTGCCTCTCCTCAGAGTCCCAGTGTTCTTACCTGTCGAGTGGGGGTCATGTCCTGCCTCCTTCATATGGTTGTTGTGAGATCAAAAAGCTAACGTGTAGGAAAGTACTTTATAACCTACGAAGAGTGGAGGTGATTTGTCAGTACTGGGGAAGTGAACCTGAGTGTGCCTCATTCGTGCGAGGCAAGGATTCTGCCACTGAGCTGCATCGCCAGCCCTTTTTATTTGGAGACAGGGTCCTGCTCAGTTGCTCATGTTAGCCTTGAACTTGTGATCCTCCTGCCTCAGCCTCCCAAGTGGCCGGAGTTATAGGTATGTCCCATAGCACCTGGTTTCACTCTTACTGTGTCCTGTGGAAGCCTTCCAAACCCTGACCTCCTGTCTGCTACATCCTTGAGGTCATTCTTAAAAGCAGATGTATGGGACTGAACTCCCACCCACCGCACCCTCACACCGGGAAACCTCCCTTCTTTACCTCTCCTAACCCTGAGCCAGCATTACAGTCAGTCAGTCAGTCAACACCCACCTGCTAGTTTGGGGCCCAGCTCACCTGAACCTTCGCAGCCCTGGGTCAGTTTTGCTGTGGCACAGAGCTGAATGCAGCAGCCACCAGAGCTCACACACTGCAGGGCCCCTTTACATTCAGGGAGGTAGTGCCAGTGGGGTGTCACTTCTATGCTCACATCAGCCAAAGCCTGAAATTGTGAGGCATGTGGGTGGCCCGTGTCTGACGACCTCTGTCATGGCAACAACCCTTGGTCTCAGTCTACTTGTGTGCTAGAGATGACTCGGAAGCCCTTGCTTGCTCTGGAATTGCTCTCTGAGGACACGGTGAGCTGGTGCTGCATGTGCATCAGATTCCCGCTCCTCCCACCTGTGGTGTTGCCTGGGCAAAGGAGCTCCAGCCTGCGGAGCCACATTGCAGGCCTTCTTACCTGCCCAGCTGGACACTGCCAGGTCGAGAGCCTGCTCCATGCCAGGTGCCTCCTGCCCATGCCTCACTGGCTCATCCTCCCCCAAACATGGGGAGGATAGGACCTTGCAGCTCCACCCTCGGTGGAGTCCCGGCGGCTCTTCCAAGAAGCAGATGCAAGGACAGGGTAAGACACAGTGGGATCAATGAAGGGATGCCTGTGAGGGAGAAGGGGGCAGGGAGGAGGCCAGGACCAGGACCAGGACCAGCCACAGGACCCAGAGCAGCTTTGGCAAGGTTTTCAGTAGGCTGCTGAGGAAGCTTGACATCCTCAGTCACAGACAGCCTGGGAGCAGCAGGGGAGGTGAGTCCCAACAGGAGCGCAGACACGTGTCTACCCATAACCCAGTGCCCACCAGGAACAGTCCAACTGTCCACTGACAGGTGAAGGGTGCAGAGATGCTGCTGCTTCCCTATAGAGATGGAGATGGATTCAAGGGAGGGAACAAGGCCGGGAGATACAACTCAACAGTGCAGCGTCTGCCTAGCAAGTGCAAAGGCCTGAGTTCAACTCCTGAACCAAAAAAAAAGAGAAGGAAACAATGACACATACTATGACATGCATGCATCTCAAAAACAGTATTAGGGATGAAACGACACACAAGTATGCTCCCTGCAACTCCCTGTGTAGGAAGTTGGAGAAAACAAGGGCAGGTGCACGGTGTCGCATGGTTACAGTGGAAGGAGTTAAAGCGCAGGGACTTGGCTAAGAGAATTCACAGGACTTAAGGAAGGCTCTGCTTCTTCACTCAGGTGTTGGTTATACTTTGTTAAAACTCACTGAATTATGCTGTAAGTCTACACATTTCACTTTACACACGTTACCTCAATAAAGAAACAGTCCTAACTCTGTAGATGAAGCTCAGAGAGCTCGTTTCTCCACGGTGCACAGCAGGAGGGGTGGAGTTGGAGCACTGAGTGTGGACCCAGGAGATCTGGCAACTTCAGGGCCTTCCCCGCACATACTCCAGGCTCCTCCTGCACAGCCGCTTCTGTTCTTAGGTCTCTGCCCCTGGATATGGCAGCTAGAACTTCAGGATTCCAGAAGACACCACATGCCGTGGTCTGGGGCCCAGTCCCTGTCCTCTGGACTGTGACATGGCCTGTGTCACACCCACAGGTGAGTCTGGGAGGTGAGGTCCTGACATCCAGAAGGAAATGAGTCTGTAAATTCCAGGTAGGTGGGTGGGCCTGGTGAACCGGCTTCTCCGGGCTAGCTGTCGGGATGCTTCTCAGGGCCGTGCTCAGGGGACAGTCCCTAAAGGCCAAATCCCAGCGCCACCCTCCGCCCGCTCTGTATTCTCTAAGCCTGTTTGCTGAGGAATAAACTAAGAGTAGAAAGTGAAAATAAAAGGGAAAAACAAATGTATGACACCTGGCCTGCAATCCTCCTGCCTCTGCCTCCCTGAGTGCTGGGATTACAGGGGTAAGCCACCATGCCCAGGTATTTTTAAATTCCTTTACTAGAATTTATTTATTTCATGAAGAAGTGAAGTGAGGTATATATATTCAATCTACCTTTTCCACCCAGAAATCTTCCCAAATCCCTTACTTGCTTGATAAAGAACAAAATAAAATTATGCTCTGATCCTTCTATTCCTATGTGGAAATCTAGTATGATTTAAAAAATATAAAATGGGTCCCTCCGAGATATATTATTCCCAATCTTCTGAAACTTCTCATGTTATTGCTTCAAAATTCATTTAAAAGATATTAAAGAAAAGTCTGGCCTTGTCAAAATAGTAATTGCATAAAATTTCTTGGAAAAAGTGGTGACTAGACTCGCATTCCTTTTGGCTGAATGGCAGAGTTAATGTGAGATTCAAAAAATGGTGTACCCGCTATGTACCAGACCTCCAGCCCTCCCACAAGCCCTCATCAAAAGTACCCATCTCCAGGAGCCTTGGGGCAAAGTCCGTGTCCCTGCCTGTCCAGCTGGACCTGTGAGACAGATCTTCCACCCAACCCTTCCCACTGGGCTCATTCCACTTCCTTGATGTTAAAAACAGATTTCTGTGGCCGGTGACCATGTAGTTACTGAAACTTTTGCAGAATTTCCACCTCCAGTTGCTTTCTTCAGTGTTTAGCTATTAAAACAAGTTCAACAATGGCAGCAAACTGGGCCACGGATTTAGCTCAGTGGTTCCAGGGCCTGTCTTGTAAGCGCAAGGGCCCAGGTTCAATTCCCCGGTAACCACATACAATACTGGTTGTGGAGACTCATGCCCAGCAGCAACCAGTACCACATACCACAGTGCCAGGCGTGGTGGCTCACACCTGTAATCCCAGCACTCGGAAGGCAGAGGCAGGAGGATTGCTGTGATGTGAGTTGGAGGCTGAGCTCAGGGCCAGCCTGAACCACAAAGTGAGACCCTGTCTCAAAACAAAACAAAACAAAACAAAACAATGACAGCAAACTGAAGCCTCTTTCTGTGATGAATTCTGTCAAATGGTCTTCAGCAGTGGGTTGAAATGGAGTCTCCTTTGCTTGTGTAACTAGTTCTTTCTAGGAAAACAGGTTGGGGGTGACAAGTAGCATTCCATTCTAGAGAAAGGAATGGAACACATCACAGCCTCAGTGCCTAGGAAAGCCAAACTGCGCCAACCCACCCACAGAAGTGCAAATGAGCTGGGAAGGTCTACGGGGCTGGTGGGTAGTTGTGTTGTGAATACAGGTGGGGATTAAGGAGACAAACACTGCTGTGGATCTCCATGTGCCTTCCTTCCTCAAGCCGAAGAAGTCCTTGACAGGACCAGCCTAGGAAGAGAGGTGCTTACCAGAATGGAGATCAACAACTCACTCCTCACGTTGACAGCCGCAGAACTGCAACTCTCCTCAGCAGAGTAATTAGTGATGACCTTGCAAAAGCCTCTGAATGCATCAGAGTGAGCCGGATACTACTCCTAAAGGGTGGATCAGTGGCATGGGAGCTGGGACCTTGAAAGGAGGACACAGTGGTTCATGCAGAAAGATCACAACTTTGAACCTGTGTCAAAATAAAAATAGCAAATGTACCTCAGTGTGAAGGCAATCTCCAGTTTTAAAAAAAGCAAATAAGTAGGCTGGGGATTTTGCTCAGTGGTTATGTCATCTGCCTGGCAAGGTCAAGGTCCTGAGTTTGATCCCTGATATAACAAATCACAATGCCAGGCTTGGTGGCTCATGCCTGTAATTCCAGCTCTCAAGAGGCAAAAGCAGGAGGATTGCCAAGAGTTTGAGGCTTGCCTGGGCTACATAGTGAGTTCAAGGCCCACCTGAACTACAAAGTGAGACCTTGTCTCAAAAAAAAAAAAAAAAAAAAAAAGTAAAAGCCCAAAAAGTTGAGTAGCTATTATAAAGAATAGGGAAGTTTATGAAGTATCATCATGTGTAAATAAGTTGTCCTAAATGGCCCTATGAATTAGGAGAATAACTTTTTTCCTTGGATCTCTTTTCTTGAATGTAGAGTCATCCTATACTTTTCCAAAAGACCAAAGTTTTAAGCTAAAATAGAAAAAAATTTCGCAGTGCTGTCTCCTGAGGCAGAAGAAACTGAGTGACCATGTGCCCATATAAAATGCATCATATCTGTGATCTCTGTTGCTTCTCATCATAACCCTGGGAGTGTCAGAGACTTAGCAGATGTTATCACCTTAATTTAAATTTTACAGATGAGCAAATGAAGCTCAGAAGAAATAAAGTGATTTACCTAAGCCACAGGAAGTAGGTAATGATGCTGTGAGTTCACCTGGAATTCTCCAGATTCTGAGTTGAGTGTGCAACACCCTGTAACTCATCATAAAGTCCAGGGACAAGAGGTGAAAGGATTGGGCTGAGTGTGGTGGCTCAGGCCTGTAATCCTAGCACTCAAGAGGCAGAGGCAGGAGGATTGCTGTGAGTTCACGGTTGAGCTCAGGGCCAGCCTGAACTACAAAGCAAGACCTTGTCTCAAAAAAAAAAAAAAAAAAAAAAAAAAAAAAAAAAAAAAAAAAAAAAAAAAAAAAAAAAAAAAAAAAAACAACTAAAGAAAAGTGGGAGGATTTATACAGCAGATTCAGAAATACAATGTATGTTGATAAGGAATGTTTAGAGACTAAAAGATTTTAGTACAAAGAGTCACTAGTGTTGTTTATAATAGTGTTAAGGAAGTGGTTTTTTGTGTGAATTCCTATTCATGTGTATGTTTCCATATATATAATTATGTGTGTATATAAAAATGATAATTGTGTGTTGAAGAAAATTAGAACACATACATAAACACACCAACAAAGCAGGTCCAATAATGATATATTCAAACAATATATTTCTGAAAATCCCTTAAAAATTTATTTGTGATTAATTTATCTCTCAGTTGGGGAATATATAAGTAACATTTATTTTCTTTTTTAGTCTTTTCTGCATTTTCTGAGTCTTCTGTAAGAAATAAGTATTACTTTGTGTTTGCTTTTCTCTTTCTGGAGAAGCAGGTACCTTGGTGATCCCTACGTGGACTGGAACTGTCTTGAGAAATGAGGTGTAGATGGACTGTTCATCTGGGCCTTGAAGATAGGATTAGGGGTGGGAGTTCTGGGTAGAAAACCCAGTACGCTGTCCAGTGCATCATCAGCTAGAATAGGATAGCAAAAATCAGTCAGGTGCAAAGTCAAGAAATCGATGGGAGAGCTGGGCATGGTGATGCATATTTGTAATCTCCGCCCTTGGGAAGCTGAGGCAGGAGTGTCACCATGAGTTAGAGGCCAGCCTGAGCCTCATAATGAGCTCAAGGCTAATCTGAGCTACATACCAAGACTTTGTCTCAAAAAATAAATTGAAAAAAAACCCCAACAATCCAGCCTGTAATCCCAGTATTCAGGAGGCAGGAGGTAGAGGCAGGAGGACTGCTGTGAATTTAAGGCCAGCCTGGGCTACATAGTGAATTCAGGACCAGCCTGAACTACAAAGCAAAACCTTGTCTCAAAAATCTAAAATAAACAAAAAACCAAAAAAACAGATGGAGTTCACAAATTGGGAGTGGATAGTTTCATTACCCTGAGTACATAAGGTAGGTCACTGTGGATATTTTTTAAGAGTACCCGAGCATATGGGTGAGGTGGTGTACACTTACAATCCCAGCGATGCAGGATGCTAAGGCAGGAGGATGGAGCATATGAGGCCAATGTAGGCAACATAGTTGAGAGACTATCTTTAAAAAAAGTATCTGAGTCTCACATATGGGCAGAAGGGAGTTATTAACATGCCAACTTGAAGTGGATGAAACTTAAAATCATAGAAATATCGGCAAATATAGTCGTAGCAGTAACAATGCTGCCTCAGGTCTCCTCTGTGCACGGTGACGCCTCTCTTGGTTTGACAGGCTGTCCTGCCTGCTGCCTTCTATGGGCTGTCTTCAGTGGTCTTGGCAAGCCCTTCTGTAACCTGTGAAACCAGCAGCAGTTTCACTCGCAGGAGCCTCAAAGAGCCACAGCTTCAGGGGACTCGGGAAACACAAGCTCAAGACCATCAAGTGAGGGCAGTGACCAGGAAGGGAGCCAGACTGCAAGGAAAAGGCCATGAGCCACCCTGCGGCCAGGAGGGCGGAAGACCCGGGAAGTGTGGTGTTTCCAGCGGTAGGCTCTGTCTGTGTCAGACTGCTGCAGTTTTACTACGCATTTGGTAACCCCAAGATGAGTAAGGCTGACGCACACAAGGCCTTGTCACAACCTGTCCTTCCCTGGCTCCCTTCCTTCTGTCAGGGACTTCTCACTGCCCCACGGCCACATTGCACCTGGACTCCGTTGTTCTTCACAGGGAGCGCCTGTAGGAGTGGGTCAGGATGTTCTCTGCTCTTGAGACGTATGTCCCTTTTCTCCACTTCCCTGAAGAGTTCTTCCTTTAGCTTTGGCATGTGTGTGTCAGTTGTCTGGGCTTTGGGTCTTTGGCCATCGCTCAGTGGCCTGCTCCTGACAGGATGCCATCTCTTCCTTACTACTTGTCTGTCTGCTGTTAGTCAAAATGAAGGCCAGAGGCACAATAAGTTTCCTGTTGTTTTCACTTCTGGTTTACATGAGAGAAAAATTTCATTAATTCTTATCCAGTCTTTGTTATCTAAAACTCTGGATTTTATTTGCTTCTGCAAATGAGCTTGTCATCCAAATGCAGTGATGACTTCTTTTTCTTTAGGCCTCATGGCTTAGAATCTCCTGATGCTGTTATGTGTTGTGCAGTTTAGGTTGCCATGGTGCTGCAAGTGGCCTGTAAATGCTGAAATCCTGTGAATACATTGTTGCCTCATGGAGAGAGGATGATGGGTTATGCACAGACTTGGGTTATGTGTAGATTTAGCTGCTCTGTGCTTGACATAGGAAATTTGATTTGATTGGCACCATTTTCAAATCCTAATCTGATCACTTTTCTGACACTAGACTGATTTGCAAGCAATGGTTCAAATAGCTAAATAACCCATGTGATACTCATATACTGAACCAGAGCTCAAAGATGCTCTTTCTGGCCTTGATTATTTGCTGCACTTAGTAACTCTGCTGCTGGCTGGGGAATCAGCCAAACAGTCCTTCTGGATTCTGGGCTGATGACTATAAATCTCCAAAAAGGTGTCTCCATTTTTCTATTCCCCAGCAGCTCAGCAATGCTTGGCAATGCTTGGCTTTGGTTGGGAGATGGATCCTACCCTCGTCTGGGGAGATTTATGCATCCTAGGGAAAGATATCAGTAGTAATTCATTTTCCACACTGCTCCTTTACCTATAAACCAGCTAGGCAGCCACTTGTCAGACACATTGCATGTAGACACAGTTGCTATAGACGTACTGAGGGAGCCCATAACCTAGTGGAAATGTGGCCTCTGAAGCCTACGGGACCTGCCATCAGGCCCAACTTAATTTCCCTGTGGTCAGAGTCCTTATTGTACTGGGTGCTCACCACAGAGAATAGTGCATGTTCTGTGTCCTGTCCTCTGTGGAAGCAGCCAGTGCTATATGTGCTGGCTTTGCTGCTATGTTAGCTCCCTTCATCCCTCCCCGGTGACCTAGGAAAAAGAATAAAAATTTACCCTACCCATATGTACCTCACAGCTCCATGCACCTATTTGCAGGGTATGTTCATTTCCAAGGGATCCTGTAAAAATCTACAATAAATAGAGCATTTATCATAACAGAAAGCAATTTATGGTCTCATCATTCTGAAGGTTGAACAAGTCATAAATCAACGTATTGGCAGGACTCTTGGGGCATCTTCCTAGCTTTTAGTGCTTTCCAGCAATCTTCGGTGTTCCTCAAATCATGATAGCACCTCAATCTCTGTCCTTGTTGTCACAGGACCTTCTTCTGTGTCTCTTCCTTTTCTTTTGGTACCAAGGGTCTGGACCCTGGGCTTTTTCTTTTTCTTTTTCTTTTTTTTTTTTGAGACAGGGTCTCTCTCGCTTTGTAGTTCAGGCTGGTCCTAAACTCAGCCTTAAACTCACAGCACAGCAATCCTTCTGCCTCTGCCTCCCGAGTGCTGGGATTACAGGCATGAGCCACCACACCCAGCACTGTGGTATGTGGTACTGATTGCTGCTGGGCGTCTCCACACCCAGTATTGTATGTGGTTACAGAGATCCAATCCCAGGCCCTTGAGCTTGCAAGACAGGCACCAGAACCACTGACCTAAATCCTTGGCCAGGACCCTGGGCTTTTGAGGCAGATGCCGTGCCACTGAGCTAAACCCCTGGCCCTGCATCTCTTTTCCTAATGAAGATATCAGTCATTGAGTTTAGGGCTCACCCTAATGCAATCTGACTTCACCTTATTTGATTATATCTACCAAGACCATTGTCTCCAAGGAAGGTCATATTCTGGATAATAGGGGACCATAAATTATGTGGGGGATATAGTTTAACCCAGCGCAGAAAGTTAAGAATAAAAGCTAAGTTCCATTGTAAGGTACATCCTAAATTCAAAGACATTAAAGTGAAAAATGTTCATCTTCAGCATAAGGAAATATAAATCTTATACACACCTATACAAAATACAATAATATAGGTGAATAATTGTCCTCAACAGTTATCGTGAAAATTTTGGGAGGTCTCTGGTTGGAGTCCTCTATCTTTAATGGAGTGGAGTTACTTAAGTTTTCCAAAATAGTTGGTGTTTCTATAAAAATTTATTCAGGATAACGTGGATTCTCACGTATTGCTAGAGTTTGGATTAGTTTATTAAGTTGTGGCAGTGAAAGTGCTTTTCAGTGGTCAATTGCGATACAAATAAAGGGTAATGTGGATATAGATTTAGCCACTTTATACTCCGAGATGGCCACCCACACCTGTTTAAAAATGTGGAAACAGGCTGGGGATTTGGCTCAGTGGTTCCGGCACCTGTCTTGCAAGTGCAAGGACCCAGGTTCTATCCGCAGTGCCAGGTGTGGTGCCTTACGCCTGTAATCCCAGCACTTGGGAGGCAGAGGCAGAAGGATTGCTGTGAAGTGAGTTTGAGGCTGCGCTCAGGGCCAGCCTGAACTACAAAGCGAGAGCCTGTCTCAAAAAAAAAAAAAAAGTGTGGAAACAAGGCCAGGGATTTAGCTCAGTGGATCTGGCGCCTGCCTTCGAAGCGTAAGGACCTGGGTTCATTCCACTATAACCACATACAACAATGTCAGGTGTGGAGACTCACACCCACCAGCAATCTACCACATTCCACCACTGGGCCTGGTGGCTCATGCCTATAATCCCAACACTCCCTCGGGAGCCAGAGGCAGGAGGATTGCTGTGAATTTGAGGCTGAGATCAGGACCAGCCTGAACTATAAAGCGAGAACCTGTCTCAGAAAAGAAAAGAAAAAAGTGGAAACAATGGGCCTGAGATCACAGTGACTGCCTATAAAAATACTGTCACTATCCCAAGATTTAGTTTAAGTGGTACCGCACCTACTTTGGAAGCACAAGGGCCCAAGTTTGATCCCTAGTACAACAAATAAATAAATGAATAAATAAATAAACTAACTCTGTCACTAAGTTAAAAAGGATGTTTTTTCATAGATTTATAAACATAAACCTCTTGTGTTAGAAGATCCACTACTCCCTGCTGAGTGAACTTGTAATAGAGTCCTACACTTGGAGACAATCTATGGAGACAGTGATCAGGGAAGCAAGCCTAACTCCCAACCTGTTAGATGTCTGTAATGAGAGTTCGTGTTCTCTTAAATCAAAGAATGAATTCTAGGAACAATGGAGGTCAGGAGTAGGAAAACTTTATTGAGAAAGAAAGCTTCGGCCTAAGAGGGACAGAAAGGGGACCTGAAAATGGATGAGCCCCCCTCACCTTACTTCCCAGGAGGGTTTTATGGAGTAAAGTCACAAAGTGAGGTGGGTTCAAAGTGTGACAAAATTATAGTCGACCAGTAATACTGCAAGTACAGTCGCTTAGGTAACAGTGGTACAATGAGAAATCACAAAATGGACAAAACCATGATCCACCAATAATATTACAACAAGTATAGTCACTTAGGTAACATTGATGGAATGGGGGTCCAGTGAGAAAGCAATGCACGTAACAAGTGTACAAGGATTTTCAGACAGGGATCTTTCCTGGGAGGGTGGGTTAAGACCTTGGTCTCAATCACGGAGATTGAAGCCTACATAGACTATCAATCATTGCTATTTATCCTATGTGGGCCAGTGTTCTCCTTTGGTAATGTTAACCTTCAGTGAAGGTCTCCTTGGCTGTCCTCCATATGGGCTTTGCAAGAGCCAGCCCTGTCTAACTGCCTACAAAATGTCTAACCAGCTTATCTACTGATAATGGTAGGAGCTCTGTTATCTGATCACAATTTCACATTCTGCAGGGCTTTGTACCTTTTTTTACAGTAGGTCAAATATTCTGAAAGGGATTAATAGAAAGTGATATGTGTCTCAGTCACAAACCTGTCACTGGACACACAACCCAACAGGTACAGCTTAAAGGAGGAGAGTGTCTGTGTTGTTGTTGTTGTTATTGTTGTTTTGTGATAGGAGGGGTGAGGAACTCACAGTTTCAGTCCACAGTCAGCTTGCTCTAAGGCAGAAACAGGCTCTCTGAGACATGAGGTGTATGAAGAGCACCTTGTGCCAAGATAGCTGGGAAGCAGAGAGAGGAGGGAGGAGCCAAGGGTGGAGATACACCCTTCCGGGTCAGGCCTCCAGTGACTTCCTTCTTCTGACCATACCCTCCTAACAGCACATTCAGAGGTAAATTCATTAGTGGTTCCATGATGAGTACCCATGATCCAATTGCCTTCTAGAAGCACAACCTTTGAACATATGAACCTTTTAGTGAACATTCCAGGGCATTCTAGAATGCATTCTAATGGGTAAATGCATTCTCCTGTCTAACTCTACCTTTACTTAGACTTCTACCTCATGGCCCCTCTCCTGTGTCTCTCTCTCTTCTCAGATTGTGTATCTCTGTCTCTGTCCTCTCCTCCCTTCCAAAGGCCCAGAGAAAAGTAGCTGATTGGCCCATCAGAGCGGAAATTGGAAGTTGAGTTTTACTGACTCAGAACTGCAGAAGTGTCTCTGAGGTTCAGTACCTAGTTCCTTTTCTTGTCAGGCTGCTAAGGTCAGGTGACACATACATCTCTCATTCAATCTTCACAACACCACAAGTGTACTGTGTTACCATTCCCATTCCCAGGCTCACTCAAACTCATGGTGATCCTCCTGTCTCTACCTTCCAAGTGCTGGGATTACAGTTGTGTGCCACTGTGACCAGCTAGCTTTTCATTACAAGGAAATGAAATTAATCTATAAAAGAATATTTCAGGGCTTATGAAAATTGGTGTAAAGGAGAGGTGAGGAGGACAGTGTCTTTGCCATTTAGGGGTGGTGGCAGATTTAAAGTCTGCTGAAGACAGTGTCTCCTGCTTTGTAGATGCAGATGCCACAGGTGTCTTCTGGCTTCAGAGGAGCTCTGGCGTTTATGATCTAGTGTTGTTCTAATTAGAACAGAATGCTCTAATAACTTTGCTTCAATTTAGTCATGGCTGTAGATGAGGTTTCTGACATCAGCGTGAGCCATAAAATGTGTTACTGACTCATTACTACAAAACTAAACAGACCCTTGTGCTTTCAGGATGTCTTGTTCAGAACTGAGAGAAAAAGTTTTTTAGCAAATCACAGTTCTTTCATGTTTCTTCCTTCCTTCTCTCCTCCTTCCTTCTCTTTCTCCTTCTTCTTCTTTTTCTTCTTCAGGTGAGTTTTCACTATGTAGGTCAGGCTGGCCTCAAACTAGCAGCAATCTTCCTGCTTCAGCCTTCTGAGTGCTGGGATCACAGGATGTGTCACCATTCCCAGCTTCTTTCTTCTCATTTTACCAGATTGTGTATAATCTGAGTCAGTACTGCTTTTTACTAATGTCAAAACAGGGAAACAATTTGAGGAATTCTTTTTAATGTGTTGGAATCATGAAGCCACATTCCATATGGGCATAATTTTTCTGTGTCTTGTGGAAGTTTCCTAGCACCTACTGGAAACTAAATATACAATTTTACTGAAGTTTTAATACAGTGTCCCTTAGAATGTAAAAGTGCCTCATGCTTTTTCTCTTTCACATCCAAACTCTCTGACTGATTTATTTTCAGATTTAAAAAAAATTCCTAAGCCTCCTTCCACAAACAGCACTTTGGATATGGAATTTTTCTTTTTTTTAAGACAAGGTCTCACTTTTTGTAGTTCAGGCTGGCCCTGAGCTCAGGCTTGAACTCACAGCAGTCCTCCTGCTTCTGCCTCCCAAGTGCTGGGATTACAGGCATGAGTCACCATGCCTGGCACTGTGGTATGTGGTTTTGATGGCTGGTGGGCATGAGTCTCCAGGCCCAGCATTGTTGTATGTGGTTACTGGAGATCGAAACCAGGCCCTTACATTTGCAAGGCAGGAACTGGAACCACTGAGCTAAATCCCTGGCTCCCAGAAATTATTTTTATTAATGTTGATAAGCAATATGGAAAGTCATTACAAACAGGATAACTTTTTTTTTTCTGTAGAAAAGACTACATTCACAAAATTTTAGACCTAGGAATGACTTTTGCAATCAAAGTCACTGTCATTTTAACGATTGCTCATGTGATTATATATTTGATATTTTTACATACTGAGTATAACTCACCAGGAACACATTTTCCAACAGTGACGGTAAAATGCAATATTCCAGGGGGCCGTTATGGAGATAGGAATCAACCGCCTGTTTTGAGATTTGGTAAGCACTGTGGCGATGTAAGTTCTTAGTTTATTATCCACTAAGCCGGTTAACTAGTACAGATTCAGTTTGACCTCAAAATCTGCTGAGCAACAGAAGGCTGTCCCTGCAGCCTGCTGTGTCTGAGAGCGAGCAGGGAGAATTTCTTCAGGGAATGTACTTGAAATGTTACTTTTCGACTAGCCAGGCTCCATAGCTCTCATGAAAGTATTTTTTGCTTTTTTTACTTGTCCTTTCCTAATTATTCCAATTACTGTCTCACACAGCCAACAAAAAGCTGACCTTGGGCTTTTAAATTTTTTTGTATTGAAAATCGAACTTAGTACTTGTACTTGCCAAGCAGATGCTGCTCTGTTGAGCTTCCTTCCCAGCCCTACCCTGAGGTTTTTGTTTCTTTTTCTTTTTCTCGCTTTCACAGATATCACATCTGGGATTTATTTCAAAATAATACAGAAGGTGGAAAGCAGATGGTGATAAACTCAAACACAACTGGGCATGAGTTGACAGTTGTTGAAGCTGGGTAATGGAGCTAATCATATCTGTAGTACAGTAGTGGACCTCACCGTCCCCAGGCAGGACTCCCCGCACAGGACCTCAAAATTGTTCTGGAAACTATCAAATTGTTCTCCAAAATATTTATACCAATTTACATTCCCAACAGCCGGTGCATGTCAGCAAACTTTGCGATTTAACATTTGTATTGATCTGATTTGTGAAAAGTGACCTGTCTCCTCCTCATTATTTTCCTCTGTTGTGTATCAGAATCACGAGCGAGTTGGGGAAACTTTCACGTTTCTGGTTCTCTAAGATTTTTTCCCCCCTGTGAATTATCTGATTCTACGAGATGACAGATTAAATCACAGTGAGTTTTCTTTCCCCTTTCTCCCAAGCAGTAGAATATTCTCAACTGGTGGATCAAATATTGTTTGTTCAAAAATTGGCCTTGGTGGGACTATTTATACCGTGACAATCAGCAAAGTGCTTCCGATGCGGACTGCCATCCCCAGAGCATTAGATGTTGTATATTTTTCCAGAACATCACTGCCCCCAGAAGTTTACAGCCAGACAAAGACTGGTTCCAAAGAGGCTCAAGTGAGGCTGACACTTGAGGGTGTGAGGGGCCCTTGACTCCCTGACAGGGCCAGGGAAGCTGTATTGGCTGTGCTCAGCATTAGCAGGAGGATCATCAGTGGGAGCAGGAAAACAGCAGCTCACAGACACGCAGAGGCCCCCCCTTCCCCTGCAGAAAGGCTAGGTAGGATTTGACACAGGTCCTAACCTGGTGTCTGTTCCTTGTCCCTTTTATTTCCATGGCAAATTGCAAGGCTCAATGCAACATGGAAACATGAGCTCCATTTTAAAAGCAGGAAAATGCTTTTTCCTCTTTTCAATGCTGATTTCTCCTTCCTGCAGCCATGCTGTTTCTTATTTGTCATTTAATATATTCTCTTGGGCATGGGGACATTTATGGAGTAAGACAAACTCTCATTGTTGCTTGGGGTCTTACTTGGTGCTCAGTACACAGGCTGTGCATGCTCCACCTGGATCCCTCCATGCCTAGGTTGCTGTATGCACAGGATAGCAGTGGTAACCGGTTAGGGACAAGGCAGCAGCAGCAGCTCCCAACTCATCCTAGGGAGGTGGGGAGGCAGCGAGAAGCAGACCCCTGGGGAATCTCAGGCTCTGATTCCCCGGAGTGTACCCAGGGAATCAACCTTTGAGATTCATTCACACAGCACAACTAGTATGGAGATACAACTAGTATGGAGTTTGAGATGTCTGTTGTACAGTGTCAAGGACCAGGCTAGGGGCTCCTGAGTGTGCAGCCCTCCATGGGTGTGTCCACCCACCTGAGGAGCCAGCAGCCCTCTGCACCTGGGTGTCCCTTCACTCCCAGCTGTGTCATTGGCAGCCCAGCCGCCACAGCTGAGAGCCGTCAAGGTAGGGAGCCAGCAGGTGTGTTTTGTTGTTATCGTTGTGGTGAGACTGAGTCTACCTGTATGATATCAATAAATTAAATTAATGGGCTTCTTAAGTTCCTAGAAGTTCAAGGTTGATGTATTTTTCTGAATTTATAGTCTCCATAAACTTGAAAATAAAATAAAGCCAGAGATTGTGGCAAAACTGTCAGAAACTCTCCCCGTATCTACTCTGCTTTCCCTTCCTAGCAACAGAATGATCAGTTTCCAGCAAATGTTGCTCAGCTGAATGCCTTGGCTGTCTTTCTGTTCCCTGTTACAGCTAGAGGTGGCCAGTGATAAAGATCCAGCCAGAAGATATTTGTATGATGTATGTAAAACTGAAAGTGCTGTTGTAAGGGATTTCATGGAAGCTGTCCTTACCAGAGAGGAGACAGGCCCTTTGGTTTATCACAGGCATGCCCTTGAGGGGGACTGTGACAATTTGTCTCTTCCACCTTTCTCTGATCCCAGTTGTGAGACAGCAGGTTTTTCCGATTTTTGTCTGCTGCTCACGCCCACTCAGACATCCTGCCTCATCATAGACTTGCAAGCAACAAGGCCAACGATCAATTGGAGCCTCTCAAACTATGAGACAAAATAAACCTTTTCTCTTTAGAAGTTGTTTGTCTCAGGTATATTTGTTTACAGGGTCAGCAGATAGAGAAAATATTTCCTGATTTGGAGGAACTGCTGTATATGCTACAAGGACTGTTAAATATATCTGGCAGCTAGGCATGCTGGTGATCACCTGTGATCTCAGTGCTGAAGACATTGAGGCAGGAGGATTACTGAGAGCTTCTTGCCCAGCTGGGCAACACAGTGAGTTAAAGGCCAGTATAAAGAACATAACAAGACCCTGACTCAAAAAAAATGTATAATATGGGCCGGGGAGTTAGCTCAGTGGTTCCGGCGCCTGTCTTGCAAGCGCAAGGACCCGGGTTCGATTCCCCGGTAACCACATAACAACCCAGCAGCAACCAGTACCACATACCACAGTGCTGGGCGTGGTGGCTCATGCCTGTAATCCCAGCACTTGGGAGGCAGAGGCAGAAGGATTGTGATGTAAGTTTGAGGCTGAGCTCAGGGCCAGCCTGAACCACAAAGCGAGACCCTGTCTCAAAAAAAAAAAAAAATGTGTAGTAAAAAATCCTGACATAAAACTCCAAGGAAAAACTAATATATGTTCTGTAGCTTTTATTATTTTTGTGTATGTTATGTCAATAGTTACCATTTTAACTGCCTTCAAATTGTAGTCATATGATTCAAAGATTTCACGATAGTTGCCCAGAGCTTTGTACTTTGTAATTTAAAAAATATGTACAGTATTTGAGAAGGATATAGTGATTGGGCTGATTGCAATATTATCGGTTTTAGTTTTGGGTCCTAAAGAAAACATTTCCAGGGCCAGGGATTTAGCTCAGTGGTTCCGGCACCTGTCTTGCAAGCGCAAGGACCCGGGTTCAATCCCCGGTTAACCATATGCCATACTGGGTGTGGAGACTCACGCCCAGCAGCAACCAGTACCACATACCACAGTGCTGGGGCATGGTGGCTCATGCCTGTAATCCCAGCACTCAGGTTGCAGAGGCAGGAGGATTGCTGTGATGTGAGTTTGAGGCTGAGCTCAGGGCCAGCCTGAACTACAAAGCGAGACCCTGTCTCAAAAAAAAAAAAAAGCATTTCCAAATGAATATCTTAATTTTTTTTCTTCTGTTGAATATATCTTCAGTAAAGAAAATGTCTCTTTTGTTGACTCATGCCACAATGCAATATCTTTTCTAGCAGTTTTTATACAGTCTAAGACAGTGTGTGTGTGTATATATATATATATATATATATATATATATATATTTTTTTTTTTTTTTTTTTTTTTTTTTTTTTTTTTTTTTTTTTTTTTTTTTTTTTTTTTTTTTTTTTTTTTTTTGAGACAGGGTCTCGCTTTGTGGTTCAGGCTGTCCCTGAGCTCAGCCTCAAACTCACATCACAGCAATCCTCCTGCCTCTGCCTCCTGAGTGCTGGGATTACAGGTGTGAGCCACCACGCCCGGCACTGTGGTATGTGGTACTGGTTGCTGCTGGGCGTGAGTCTCCATGCCCAGTATGGTATGTGGTCACCGGGGATCGAACCCGGGTCCTTGCACTTGCAAGATAGGCGCTGGAACCACTGAGCTAAATCCCCGACCCTAAGACAGTATATTATACAGTATTTGTTTTCTGACAGAAAACAAATGAAGACAGTGTGTGTATTGGGAGGTTTCTCAGCTCTTGTACATCTTCATCTTGAAGACTATCTTTGTCTTAATGGTAACAAACACTGTTGCCTGCAAAGCAACACAGGAAAGTGTTGTGTTCCAGTTACAATCATTGTGGACCACTACTGGCAGCTCGTGAGCAGTTGGTGTGGCCCATAGATGCTGCAGCAGAGAACAGAGGGAAGAGAGAAGAGTTGGGATATTTACTGTGGCTTTCCCCACTGGATTGCTGGTTGGCAGTGACCTGCTTCTTTCAGAAGGTTGCTGTTCCTGCCAGGTGGCCCTCCCCTATAGCAACTGCTCTCTCTACAGGATTTGCTAATAGTTCCCTATTATTGCAAACTTCAGCTGTTTCACCGTCCTTGTATCTCTTCGACGTCGACTAGCACACCTTAGTCTCCATTTTCCCCTTGGAATATGTGCTCTACTTCTGTCTCTATCACTGATTGACAAGAAAGTCTTCCAATGACAATGCCTAAGAATGGAGAAGAATTGCATATTTTGTCCATGACTTATTTTTAAAATTTTTAAAAATCACAAATAGAATTTAAAGCAGTGTTCTAGGCCAGTGATAGTGAACCTTTCAGAGACCGAATGGCCAAATTTCAACCCCAAACTCACTTATCTATCACAAAGGGCCAATACTGAAGTTAGACCTTAACACTGAGGTGTTAGCTTAGAAAAAACAACCCATACATCAATATCTTTTGTGTTAAAACACAACACGTGTGCCATAGGTTTGCCGCTACCCTCAGCCTTTTAAGGAAATTCAAGTTTTCCTACTATTTGTTTTTTTTCCTGCTAGAATTGTTAACGGTTTACATTTTCATAAGAATGTGAAAGAGGAAGGATGTGGTTCCTCAGATATTTGTACAGTTCAGCCAGTTCTCCAGGTAGGATGCCGACATTCTACTAGATATCCAGACTTGCATCAAGTTCCAGCCTCTTGGTGGCCCAGGGTTGCGTGAGTAAGTGCTAAGTGGGCCTTACGCCATTTCCGCCTTGCATCTCGTGGGCCTAATATTTCAAGACAACTCATGTCAGGCTCTTAAAATCCACTCAAGGTGATGTTAAGCATCTGTCCTGAAAGCCTGGGTAAGTTACTCTGCATGGTAAGATTATTTTTTCAAGTTCATTGCAGATTGTTTGGTTTGAAGTTGAATTTTTATGCTATTTCTAATTTTCCCCACCACAAGGGTGATTCTTCTAAAGTGTGGTAAGGTCTATAAATTATGATCAATTGTGATCTGTTTGCATTAACTGCTTGTTGAAAAAGCCAATGTTAAAATTAAGGAAGACATTGGTGGGGCGTGGTGGAATGTGCCTGCATCCCAGCACGTAGGAGCTAAGGCAGAGGCTGACTGTCAGTCTGAGGCCAGCCTGTACTGCATAAAGGAAGACACTGATACTTATTTTTAAAAATTATCTCATGTGGGCCGGGGATTCCGTGGTTCGGCGCCTGTCTTGCAAGTGCAAGGACCTGGGTTCGATCCCGGTTAACCACATACAATACTGGTTGTGGAGACTCACGCCCAGCAGCAACCAGTACCACATACCACAGTGCTGGGCATGGTGGCTCACGCCTGTAATCCCAGCACTCGGGAGGCAGAGGCAGGAGGATTGCTGTAATGTGAGTTTGAGGCTGAGCTCAGACCCTGTCTCCAAAAAAAAAAAAAAAAATTATCTCATGTATTTATTGTACATGTGTGTAGTACATAATGTTTATCCCTTTTGGGAAGGTGGTACATGTACATAATATATTTTCATTTCCTTTTGCTTTCATTCCTGCCCATTCATTCCTTTTCCTTTTTGTATATACCTGTGTGCAGTACATAATGTTTATACTTGTGTGTAGTTGGTACCTGCACATAACACACCTCAATTCCTTATCATTCTTTATTCCTCCTCTCAACCCCCTCCCTTCATCTCTTGTTTTCTTTTCCTTTTAAGAAATCATCTATCTCCCTACTTTTATTATCTATTTTGCCTTTTTATTTTTATTGTGGGTTTATCTTATAAGAGAAACAGTATGATATTTAAACGTGTGTGTCTGATATATTTCACTTAACATTATGATCTCAAGATGTATCTATTTTCCTATAAGTGATGCAAATTTATCTTTATTTTTGGCAGAGTAGAAAATGTGTAAATACATTTTCTTTATTCATCTCTTGATGTATACATAAGTCACTGCCAAGATTAAGCTAGTATGAGTTGTGCTGCTATAACCATGGATACGCATGTGTCACTGTAATATGAGGTCTTTACTTCCTTTCAGAAAATATCCAGAAGGGGAATAGCGGGGGTCAAATGAAATTTGTATTTTTAGTTTTTTGAGGCATCTCCATACTGTCTTCCATAGTGGTTGTACTAGTTTACATTTGATATTTCCTTTTTTTTTTTTTATTTTTTTATTAAAACAGGGTCATGCTTTGTAGTTCAGGCTGGTCCTGAACCCAGCCTTGAACTCAGCAATCCTCCTGCCTCCGCCTCCCGAGTGCTGGGATTATAGGTGTGAGCCACCACACCCAGCACTGTGGTATGTGGTTACCAGGGATCCAGTGGAACCCAGGCCCTTGCACTTGCAAGGCAGGCACTGGAACCACTGAGCTAAATCCTCGACCCCTCATTCATTATAATATTTAACATTTAAAGCTAGGAGTGGTGGTACATACCTGTAATCTCAGTACTTTCAGAGGCTGAGGAGGGAAGATCTCAAATTCAAACACAATCCAAATAAATTAGTGAATTAATACAACCCTGTCTCTAAATAAAAAACAACAAAAGGGCTGCAGAATATGAGGGACATGGGTTCCATCTGCAGGTTCAGTCTGCAGGATGGAACCACACACGCATACACCACACACATATATACACTTGCAAAAGACACACAAGTTACAAACTGAAATGAAGAGATCAAAAGGAAATGTAAAATTGTTCTAAACTCTTAAAATTTAAATGCACTGTTACTGAAAAAAAATAGTAAGATTGAAAAATATCCTAAAGTAGGGCCAGGGATTTAGCTCAGTGGTTCTGGCATCTGCCTGGCAAATGCAAGGTCCCAAGTTCAATCCCAGTACCACACACCACAGTGCCAGTAGCACTCACCTGCAATCCCAACACTCGGGAGGCAGAGGCAGGAGGATTGCTGTGAGTTTGAGGCTAGCCTGGGCTACACAGTAAGTCTGGGGCCAGTCTGAACTACAAAGTGAGACCCTGTCTCAAAAAAAATTTTTTTTGAAGTATAAAATTGTTTTTTCACTCAAGAAATTTTAAAAAATCTGTATGCACCAAGTACCATTCCAAGTGCTTAGGGAACAACACTAATGAAACAGTCAAAATATCTAAAATTCAAGGAGGGTATTTTCAGTTTGTTGGCAATTATTAAAGTGTTTCAAGTAAATATGAGAACTAGCAGCCAATGAATTTATTAATTATATAATTCATCTTTACTCTTTATAAGGAACAACTGAAGAATTCTGTCCTAATAAAATACATTTTTGGCTGATCCACCCCCTTTTAAAATTTAATTATGTAATATTCATACTATACATCAGCCATATCGAAGGTGACAAGACACTGACTTTCACGGTAACATATTAGGTGTGAAGCTGCTACATAGGTTGTTCTCCTTGGTCCTCTACTGAACTGGTACATTCAGAAGCAAATGAATCACTTGCATGAATCATTTCAATTAATTTAACAAACACTTGATTGACATCCCGAATACTCTCAAATATTTTGAAATATTTTCAGACTGTGTTCTCTAAAATGACTGGAAGGAAAGGAATGAAAATATCAAGGCATTCCTAACTCGACTGCTTTGGAATTACTGTAAATGTGTCATTTTAGTGTTTTGCCAAAGGGCAGAATATTTGTCATTCCATCAGCATTATATAATAAGGCACATGAGGAAGTATTGGATTCCAGATCACTATTTTTTGTGAGAATGTGTGTTTGTGGATGGTATATGTACACGTGTGTAACTGTATGTGCAGATATGCTCATGTATGTATGTGTATGGGATGTGTATGCATGCATGTCACATTGTCGACACTGAAATGGGAAGAAGTTCATTTATAAAAGCCACCAACCGGGGCCGGGGAGTTAGCTCAGCGGTTCTGGCGCCTGTCTTGCAAGCGCAAGGGCCCGGGTTTGATTCCCCGGTAACCACATAACAATACTGGGTGTGGAGACCCATACCCAGCAGCAACCAGTACCACATGCCACAGTGCCGGGCGTGGTGGCTCACGCCTGTAATCCCAGCACTCGGGAGGCAGAGGCAGGAGGATTGTGATGTGAGTTTGAGGCTGAGCTCAGGGCCAGCCTGAACCACAAAGCGAGACCCTGTCTCAA
>PVIR01002922.1:25213-95433 GCA_004026965.1 Petromus typicus | reverse complement strand
ATATATATATATATATACACACACACACACACACACATATATATATATATGAATATACACACATATATATATATATATATATATATGGATTATATGCCTATTATATTAACTTAAGTACTGGACTGGACTCTTAATACTGTTTTGTTTTTTTTTTGAGACAGGATCTTGCTTTGTAGTTCAGGCTGGCTCTGAGCTCACTAAGTAGCCCAGGCAAACCTGGAACTCACATCAATCCTCCTGCCTCTGCTTCCCGAATACTGGGATTATAGGCATGAGCCACCACACCTGGCACTGTGGTATGTGGTATTGATTGCTGGTTGTTGTATGTGGTTACTGGGACTGAACTAGGGACCTTGCTCTTGCAAGGAAGGCACCAGAACCATTGAGCTAAATTCCCAACCCCTGCTTATTGTTTTTAAGAAGACTTTTGACTTATCTTGAAAGTATAGAATATTTTTATCTAAGAGACTACAAAAAACCTAATAATGCATTTCCTAAAGGAGGTATTTACTTTATAAATTCTGTCAGAAAGTATTGATCTTTATATATGCAAAATAAGAATAATTTATTCTGGAGATTATTAGAAATGAAATATGAGTGAAGTGCTGTGAGTGGGGGAGTGGTCAATGACCTCATCCCAGACTCCAGGCCCCGCCTCCTGAAACTCCACAGCGCCTCCTAGTCACACCACACTGAGCTGTCTCAGAGTACCTTGCACACATCTTTCCCGTGAGATGAGAAACAAAGGAGAAAGCGTATCATCGCGTGATCAGCGGACTCACACACTTCTGTAGTTTGGGGAGTGGCAGCAAAATCAGTACAGATTTCATTTTCTTTCTCTGGAACTTCTCACACTGAAGGTGTCTTCTTAGTACAAGTACTAGCAAACTCCTTTCCTTGCTTTTAAGAGTTTTCATCTTTTCACTGGGCTCCCCTTTCACATCTCTGAATTGCGAGTGTCACTATCCTCGTGCTGTGGGGCCATATTGGGATCAGGGGTACGGAGTGCAAACACGGTGATACCATAGCAGTTGAATGAAAACCCCAATGGCTCCCGGGCAGTGAATAGGCTGGTGGACAAAGCGTGTTTCACATCTCGAGAATACACCTGCAGGACAGGGTGAGATATTGTCACACTGCTGAGAACAGCGTGCACATTAACACTGGAGTGTTATTTATTTCTAAAATTTCCCATTTAATGATTTTATTCCATAGTTGACCCCCACTAACACTAACTGAAATGGAAGCTATGGATAAGGGAGAACTACTGTATATGTTCAAGCAATTCCTTAAAATACAGTAGGGAATGTTAATATACTGTAGTACTCTTACCTAGAAAGTACACTAACAGGACATAGCTAAGGGAGTTATTAAACAGATTGTGGGTGAATTGCTATCTCCTAGTGTACTCAATCTAAACATTTAAGGGAATAAGGAGAAATATTTAAAAGGCTGCCACTGGCAAAAAATAGCCTCTAGAGATCTCCAAACCTGTTTTATATGCTGCCCTCTTTAGAGCAGAGCCTGAGGTCACGAATGTCCTTTTATCTATATAAAGCAGTATTTCAGACATGTGTAAACCTTAAAAGTGTTCTGATGATTTCTTTTCTGTCTCACTGTCCTTTGGCATCAGCAGGATTCTCACATAAAAATGTTGAGGTTTCTAAGGACACACATTTCTTTTTCAGCATCAATTTTCTCCCAGCCAGCTCCCACAGCAAAGAAATTTCCATGCTGTAAATACTCTTCCTTTAACTTTTCTGCTCTATTTGATTGTTTCTGAGAAGGGCAAAGGATGTTTTTCTTCTTCCTTCTTTAAAAGAAGGACAGTAATGATTTAAAAGGAGGATCAGCATTCTGGTGTTATAGAAACAGTTTATTCAAACAAACAGATAAAAACATTTTTCTATAAAACTGTACACTGCATATAAAACCATATTCAAGATGATTAAAGATGATTACCTGCTACTGAACCTAGAAATTATCTGTCATATCTAATTCTACTATTAAACATAGACATGAAGTAGACATCTGAATGTCCCTTAAGAGAAGCAGCCTGACAGTTCCCTCCTGTCTGGTCTGGGGCTGGACTACCTCTACACTTGGGGGTACTTTTTATTTGTTTTTGTTTGTGTCAGATGTTGTTGGATTTTGAAAAGGCCATAGCCAGAATATCTGTGAATACTTACATTATAATGTAAATAGGTAGTAGGTTGATAAATTGGGAAATGGATAAAATACTTGTGTTTTTTTTCTACCAGCAAATCTGTGTGATCTCTTCACAAAATGTTGGTACAAGTCTTGTATAGATTTGGTGTTTGCTTTTTGCAAGATCAACATTAGAATCAGTGGAACAAACCCCAAAATAGGAGTGCAGAAAGCCCTCCAGACAGGCTTACAAAAGATTTATGTAACTGTTTTGGTAAAACATGATAATAACTCAAAGAGGGAAAACTAAGAACATCTTTACCTTGAGAACACAATACACAACTGATATTTGAAGAAAGATAAAATATTCAAGAATAGCAAGTGTTCATTTTTATTCCAAATCCTTTTATCTGAATCCTAATTTCCAATAGTTAGCTCTCTCTCTCTCCTTCTCCTTCCTCTCTCCTTTCCTCCCTCCCTCTCTCTATGTATCCATACACAGCACACACGTGTCTACACATATACCCAAAACTTTTATTTGTATTCAGCAAGTATTTATCCAGTGCCCACACTTCCAGTGTCTAACAAAGCCACTACCTGTGATATGGACACAAAGACAAGAGGGGATTAACAGTGCGCTGTTAATGTGTGCTGAGACGTATTTGCCAGGTGTCATAATAGCTGCTACACAAACACCGTCTGTTTTAGTTCTCACAGTAGCTCTGTAACATAGAGAAGGCGGCATTGTCCCCATTTTACAGATAAATCACATTTCAGGCAGGAATTGCTAAGTCTGTTCAAATAGAGATGGGAGTGAGTGCTTCAATTGATTGGGTTTTCCTCCTCAACATTTTAAACAGAAACACAGAAGAAGAGGATGAGAAGACTGTGAAAACAAAATCAGACTTGACAGGAAAGGGAGGAAACAGAGGTCTCAAGATCTTATGAATAAGCAAAAGCCAGACTGTATTAGTCACTTTTCCAGAGATGTGACAATATGTGGGGTAAATCAGTTGAAGAGAGAAAAAGATTATATTTGCTCACTATGTGGGATAGTCAGCCCATGTTCTCATGGCCCCATAACTTTGGCCTGTGATGAGGAATTACATCATGGCAGACTCTCCAGGGGAGAAAAGATGCTCACCTCACTTCAGCCAGGAAGCAAGAGACACAGCGAGGGCTCAGGTCCTGCTGTCCTCTTCCAGAACAAGGTCAGTGACCTGACTTCCTTCTACCAGGCTCACCTCCTAAAGGTTCTGCCTCCTCTCACCAGCAGAAGACCAAGCTGTCAATGCAGGGGAACTTTGGGGGACAACTTGGATCCAAGCTGTTACATAGACCAAACCCTAAAACAAAGAGAAGAGACAATAAAGTCATTGGTCCCAAACTTGTGGCTGGTAGAGTAAGAGTAGAGATGAGTCCTTATGACGTCTGTGGATCCGACTACTACCACTAAGAGTAAGTTTTGAGAGAGCTGATATTCACTGTTTCAAGTTCCTAACAGTGCTCTGGAGACCTCAGGTTCTTGAACACCATCCATTCTTTGAGGGACCTGAACTTGGATGAGACCATGAAAGCTGCTGCCTAAACCTTGTTTCTGTGGCCTGCCATCACCCACCTATTTGCTCCCACTGCTTCACACATCATTTCTTCTTCCTTACTATTGAGCAAGTACCATATAAATCTTTTGCCATGAGGTCAAACTTCCACAGAGACACAGTCTGTGGTGTACAGTTTCCAGACTGCCAGCCCCTGAGAAATCAAAAAGCAGCACAGAAGGATTGTGCTGAGAGGTCAAGGAGCAGTCCAGGTCACTCTTAACAAAGCAGTGTGAAGCTGTTTGTGCATTTTAAGGGCAGAGTGAATTTGGTAGGTTTTGTATGTCACGAAATATAACTGTTGAAAATATCGAGAATGAGTTGTAGAAGAGTAGCTCAGCAGTGGATTCAGAGACTTCTTCACTAGTATAGACTATGATTATGAGAATGAAGAGGAAGAGGAGCAGCCAGACGTAAGAAGTTTTGGGGAAATCATACTGACAGGACTTCACAGTGACTCTGATCTGCATGGGTGTGGGGTGTCAGCAACAAGAACACTTCTCACGCCACTGGTTGCATCTCATGTGGCTGGCCTGGCTATGTGCTGATGAACATCAGAAGAGAAACAGCTAAAAGAATTTATAGCTCCATTCAGTATCTCCCCTCCTGAAGGAGAAAAAGACTTCCTTACATCTCTCCCAGCATCCAACACCAAGCCTTTCACCTTGTGGAGTCAGACTCATTATAGCCAATCTGTCAAGCAAGGAGTTTACGGTAAGGATCAATAGTTCACGACAGTAAAAACACACCGACCCCTGTCCTGGCCAGGCTGGGGAGAGAACACTGCCGAAAACTCACAGTCACAGCCAAGGAAGTGTGTGGGTGGGGGGGTGGGGGGGGTGGGGAATCTCTGCCCAAGCAGATATTTGCAGGCAACAGTCATGCATCTGGACACTAATTCTGCTGGAGGGATGGGGCAGATCCCGAATAAACTAGATGCAATAAAAATCCAAGTGAAAGAAAAATGATTTAGTCACCAAAGGAGATCAGACGCATTATTATGTGACAGAAGTTATAACAATCAAAATTATGAAAGGCTTTTGCTTTATGTTCCATCTCAGAAGGCAGCGTCAGGGTAAGAGAAGAAAAGAAAGTGGAGAAAAAGAGTAGACATATTAATATGGATATCATTATGCTGGGTATAAATTTTTAAAGATCAGCACTAAATTATTTGAAGTGAAAGGGAGACGGTGAGGAGAGAGGTTGAAAATGTGAGGAGGCTAAGGCCCATAAGTGAGTAGAATCAAAGACAGGCTGAATTAATATAGAGTGCAAACTTGGTGGATGAGAATTAAAGGCCAAAATAAATTACAGGAGGTGAAAGGAGCAGCAGGGGCAGAGGGAGGAGAGACCAGCAACAAACAACGAAAGTCAGATGCACAAGCCACGTGAAGCAATAGGGCCAGGTGAAAGACATTAACATTTTTAAATCCTTTCTTCCAAAATCAAAACCCCACGGAACTGTAAGAAAAGAGGCAAAGATCCCACATAAGGCGAGATGCACGTGGCATCGTTATGAAAACTAAATGTGTTTTCTGTTTAGTTTGGTTGCTTTGTGAATCTGGAACTATTTTGACATGTGGAAATATTCATTTTGATGTGCTTAAAGTGTATTGATTATGGTAATTGTTTTTTCTGTGTTAGTTGCAGTCCATTGTGATTTCCTACGGGCTACTGTAATTGCTGTTTAACCTGCTCTGTTGGCTAATTTGGTTTGGGGCAGTCAAAATGATCTTAGCATGTCAGCCTTACTGTAATTACCAGACAATAGCGAGGTCCAGCCGGAGAAGAAGCTTTCAAAGGTGGAGCTCAGGCACGGAGACCTCAGAGGGGTCCACTGTACCGTACTCTGCAGGGTTCTTGAAGGGAAAGGAAAGAGGCATTTTTGCTTTAATCACTTACTAGCCCTTGACTTTCTGCTCAAAGCTGTGTGGATATGGACCTCAATTATCTAGGAGAATTTCCCAGAATATTCATTTACTGATTTTCAAAGACGAGAAAGTGTTTGCTATTGCAGTGCTTGGCCCTGTGATTTTCTTTCCTATCCCGTGTTCTGACCCTATTTTCTCTAAATTTTTAAGAGAGTACTCAGAATCCTCACCACTTTCTGTTTATGTTTTAGGATCACTCAATCAAGCATGTGAACTATCAATTTCAAGTATGTCTTGCACCCTTACCAAGGCTACTGGCCAGCACTGTGGTCACCTCTGGGATTTTGTGTTGACATTGGTGTTTTTTTGTGTGAGTCAGCCATCAAGAAGAAAAGCTATCATATTTGAAAAAAGTCACAGTGTACCTAACATCAAAATTTCTGCCATCATTTTTCTTTCATTAGTTCAGTTATAAATGAATATATATCACTAGCTGGTGTTTCCTGAGCTCTTATTATCAATTACTGTGTGTCCAATCTTGGAAATAGCTGTGTGGTCATCACCATTATGACCCCTTTACAGAGGAAATGATAACTGAGAAAGCATAAGAACTTAATGCTTCTTTCGCAGGAGCAGTATTAAACTTTCTTGATCAAGTACAATGGCGCTTTATTAACCTTATTGTCAAACCTAAGCTCACCAGCCAAGATACTAAATATGTGCTCAAACTCACCAGTCTGGACTCAGCATAACACTTCAGTACAATGTTTTCCTCACCAGCTCTTCATAATGCTGAATTCTGTTGTTATTTGATATACCTCATCATGAGCACACCCAAAAACTTCATTGCTGGGATTAAAATACTTACAAATAAATTTCCTATATTCTGGGGGTTTTGTTTCTATAATTTTCAGTAAAATTAAACAGTACAGATAAAACACAGCTCTCCATTGTTCCTTTGCTTAGATCTATTTTTTAACCTCTTTCTATAGAAGCAGTTATTATCATAGATTTGGAGAGATGTTTCCAGTATGATTTTTTTTTTTTTTTTGAGACAGGGTCTTGCTTTGTTGTTCAGACTGGCCCTGAGCTCAGCCTTGAACTCAGCAATCCTCCTGCCTCTGCCTCCCAAATGCTGGGGTTACAAGCGTGAACCACCACGCCCAGCACTGTGGTATATGGTACTGATTGCGGCTGGGCGTGAGTCTCCATGCCCAGTACTGTATGTGGTTACTGGGGGATCGAACCCGGGACCTTGCACTTGCAAGACAGGTGCCAGAACCACTGAGTTAAGTCCCTGGTCCTCCAGTATGTTTTTAACCAGTTTACTTTCTTCATTCCATACTGTTTGTAAGATCCAGTTGCATTATACCTCTAGATATTGTTCATTTAGCTTCCATACAGCATATTAATTGCCCAGTGGTTGCAGTTTACTTGAAAATGAAGGAGTATATTACAAAAAAATCATGAATTATTTTCTATTTTCCAAAGAGGAAAAATTCTTGCCTGAAGAGCTTTCTGGCATTTTTTATTTGAAGATGAGGGATGGTGTCTCCAGTGTGAGCCACCACTCCGAGGTAAAAATCATGTGATTGAGCCTAGAATAACATTTGCTGATAGGATGAGAAAACAAGGTAGCTTTCAAATATATCAAATGTGTAGCATGTGCTACTGAAGATCCCATTCACCCCTCCCAGCAAGATCCTGTCACACTGGTGTTAATGGCTGTATTTCTCCACAGTAGAAGAAACAGAACCAGACAAACATCTTCTTACTGTTTCATCTCATTCACACACAGAGATTTGAGTCTCAATATCCCCATGTAGTGGGTGAGCATTTGCTGAATACCAACAAGGAAGTAGGCACACAATGTGCAGCTGCTTGCACTCCTGTTCCGTCTGAGAAAGTGCCTTGCTGAGTATGCTTGTCTGCCTTTTATTAAAGGTCCACACACGTTCCTGTTGGAGAAGACCAAGTCCAGCACATGGAACTAGTTCAAGATCTAGCACAAAGTTTCAATAAGAAGTATGGACAGTTCTTCCCAGTGCCCGAGGCCATTCTAAGTAAGTGACAAATGGGTTGTAGGGGTTGGAGATTTAGTTTAGTGGTTCCAGCATCTACCTCACAAGTGAAAGGTCACTAGTTTGATTTCCAGTACCAACAAAATAAAATAAAACAAATGAGACTGTTAAATCACACCATGTTTTGAAGAAAAGACTGGGTAACAGGCTTGGAACTGTCTTGGTGCTAAACTTTCTTATAGACAGTCTTAAGGATTTATAACTAGAATCCTTAATGTTTTGTCAGGTAGGACTACTACACTGCATTGGATTATTGAAAAAGATATTTAAAGCTGTTTAGCTAGTCTGGAAGAAGTTAAAAACTGAAAGTAATAGTTTCAATATATAAGGTATTATGTAACTGTGTATGTTATGTAATTCTGCATCTATAAGATTTTATTTGACAGAGAAAGTATCTTTCCCTTTTAGAGGGCTAAGGAAATGAAAACTTGGTGCAGCTCACTTTGTGTGCCATTTCGTGTTTGTTTAACATCAGAGCTGGGTCCTTCCCTAAGCTCCTCAGTGTACCTTGCTGTCCTGGATACAAATAAGTCATAGGAGTGAGAACTGCTGCATTAGGAGCTATATGACCCAAGAAGGGATCTATAATCCTCAAGCCCTGTCATCCTGAACGGAGACAGAGAGATGGAATATGTCATGTACCTACTGGACCTGCACTACCAGCCTCTCAGCCTTTTGATGTATGCTAGTGTGGATAACTTCTTTGGAAAAGATGCCACAAGTGTCTGTCAGCATTCTGGTAGCGTTGTAAACCTGTGGCAAGGACAGAGATCAGGGAACCTGAGCATTGTCCATTTTTATTAAGGTGACAGCGTTTTAGGAAGGATAGTATGAGCCTACTATCAATTAAAAACATCAGTCCAGTATAAATGGGTTTAATTCAGTAACTCCTGGCAAAAAGATTCAGAGCACTTTGTACATTTAAATCAACCTTTTAGCAACAAACAAGATCTTAATGTTTTTACTTATTATTTTACTTCAGTTTTATATGTCTCTATAAAACAGACAACTACTACTAATAGTAACAATGTTGATTTATGAAGCACATATGCATCTTGATTCTATCAGAGCAATACACAAGTCACGTGAGAGTGTGTGTGTGTGTGAAATATACATAATCCCAGGTAAGAAAATGTAAGCTTTACCACAGATTGTTAAAATCAACTGGGGGACAGGAAAGGCAGAGAGTGATTATTACCAGGGTAGAGTACAGAGGAAAAGCAGTTTTTTAAAAGATGTGCATAGCAAAAGCAGAATGATTGGCGATTTTATTTGTATAGGATTTTACATTTTTATGTGGCTGTGTACATTAAAAGGTACTTGAAAATATCAACAGCATATTAATGGTGTTATACGACTCAGATGGTCTTTCAGACACTGCTTGAGTTTTTCACAGTGAGTATTAGTCATTTGTATCAGATAATAATTATTGGGGATTCTTGGTGTTTTCAAGATCTGAGCGGTGACATTCTTGGTGTTTTGTGTTTTGTGTTTTTGTTTGTTTTTTGGCATGTGTACGCTGGTGTTTTACCCAGCACCCATGAAGAAGGTGAAATCTCTCCGCGACCCTTCTGCCAAAATGTCAAAATCGGACCCTGACAAACTGGCCACTGTCCGGATAACAGACAGCCCGGAGGAGATAGTGAGTAAATTCCGCAAGGCTGTGACAGACTTCACCTCTGAGGTCACGTATGACCCTGCTGCACGCGGGGGTGTCTCCAACCTGGTGGCAATCCATGCTGCAGTGACGGGACTCTCGGTGGAGGACGTGGTCCACCGCAGTGCGGGCATCGACACTGCCCACTATAAGCGGGTGGTGGCAGATGCTGTCATTGAGAAGTTCGCTCCAATTAAGAGTGAGATTGAAAAACTGAAGAAGGACCAGGACCATTTAGAGAAGATTTTATGCACTGGATCAGCAAAAGCCAAAGAATTAGCATATCCTGTGATCCAAGAGGTGAAGAAACTGGTAGGGATTCTGTAGAAAGCATCAACCTAATCACAAAAGGATGTGTGTCTTGCAAACTGGACACTGAAATAAAGTAACTTTCTCCAGCTTCTGCTCGTGTTTTCTCTCTCTCTCTCTCATACACACAGTTTGGGGACATTTAATCATTTAATTTTGTATAGCTGAATACTGGCCTCATTTAGAGACTGAAGCTTTATAGTGTTCAAATAATATTCTAAATCTTATCAATGAAGTGTGATCAGAAAACCAAAAATAATGAAGACAGTGCTGGCTGAAGCCCCAGGTATTTGTGGCTTGCTCTTTGATCTGAAAGTATCTGCACAAACGTGATTGAAATGAACAGTAGCAACTTGGGAAGTGGGATGTGGTGTGTGTTTCCTTCCTTGAGAACTTACTGAAACAGGTATTCACCTGGCCAGAGCTTTTAAAAAGCAGGACATTGAGGTCTTGAACCTCCAGGAATGTCATTCCATCCAACCTGTATTCAGGTCTTATCTCAGTCACTTTCCCTGAACTGGAACAAAATACCTGACACCACAGCTTAAAGGGAGAGTAGTTTATTTCGGCTAATGACTTCTAGAGCATTCAGCCCATCATCAGCTGGCTCCAAGGAAGGAGGGGCATGGTAGGAGGGTCTGGCAGAGGAAAGCTGCTCCTGTCATGCAGGCAGGAGAGGTAAAGAAGAGCCAGGAACACGAATACACCCGCCAGGGTCACACCTCCAGTGGCCCATCCCAACTTCCTCCGACATCCTGACAGCACGTTCGGCTGTGGGGTGATCAGTGGGTGCATCATGGATGAGTGCGACACCCCACAATGCAGTCACCTTCTAAACATCTCTGGATGTGTCAGGCTTTAGAAGACATTCTAGATGTAAACTAACAGCTCTCATGAGAGCAGGTTAAGGATTATATGTAGTTCCTCCATCACTAAGACACCATCCACCTTAATGTATGTAAGATGCTTGTTTCCCCAGTGGCCACACATTGACCATTCCAGAAAATATTTGTCTGCTTTTTAGTTGAAATACATGGGATGCCCTCTTCTGAAAACAGTTTATTATTTCAACTTGGTTCATTCATTGAACAAAAGTCCAAGTATACTTAAAACTGTATACTTAATTAGCACTTTTTTATATTCATCTCAGTTTGGTCTCACCAGCCTCCTATGAAATATATAGGCGAGGAATTGGCATTTCCATGTCAGGAAAGGGAAACTCAAGGAGCAGTCGGCTCATAAAATAAGACCTTTACTCCTTGAGTAGAGTGGCATTTTTCCGCTTCTTTTATTGTTTGTTTTTGTGTTTTCCATGGCACAAAGCCCTAGAGGTGGCAAGCTCATGCCTGCACACCTTGTGACTCTCAAAGTGGGTTCTGGAAGTTTTAACTACAGATTCCTTTTATGTCAGCAGGTTAGCCGACAGCTACCTCTTTTAAATCTAGACTCACTCATACTTATTCATATTTGCCCCACAAAATTGCAAAGACAGTGCTGGAGTTCTCCTTTATACTGACTACAGGAACTTGCGAGTGTGTCCTGGCAGGTAAGTAGGGAGATCTGATACATCTGTGGAGAAACTCCTCATCTTACTTCCTCCTCAGGCTCTGTGATGATAAGTTGTGTTGAAACCACCTCAGTGCACTTTGACTTCCCACATTGAGTGTGAAGAGGCGGTCATGTGTGCCAGGACCTGATAGATTGATTTTGTAACAGAAATTGCTCAGAAGACTTTGTTACTGTGCTTACCATTTACACATACATAACTAGGATGTTAGGCAAAAACCTTTGTTACTGGTGCTACTTGAGAAAAGGAAGTAAAATGATCCTTAGAACAAAATAGACCTCAATCTACAAAGTACCTTATCCTAGAATCCAAATTAAAAACTTCTCGAGTATTTTTGGAGCTAGTGAGGCCTGCGGAAATAGGAAATATTTTACCTTTTGGATCTTTTCTTGAAATGGAATATCCATAGTCCTAGAGTGTCTTTGAGTATACTTTATCCAAAGCTCTCCTCATGCCTTTCGGAGAAACCTATTTTGAAACTAGAAAATGATACAATTAAAGGTGAGACTACCAAACCAATTATCTGTTTGTGTGATTTGTACCATCTTGCAACACCTGCCACAGAGCTAAGTGTACTATCAATACATTCTCAGAGGAGGAAAACTATACCAGCTGTAATAACTTTGAAAGAGCTAAGTCTATGCCAAGTGAGCTCATATTTGAATACTTCCCATTACTGCTATTCTTTGAAAATATCTGTGTGTTTAGGAATAAAATTGGCCTGTACTCATTCAGAGACTTGTCCTAATAGAGTTCTGAGAGGAACAGAACCAACAGACTTTGTAGACTTTTGGGGGGAAGTTACCGATTTACATGATTATGGAGGATGAAAAGTCCCATCATGTACCATCTGCAAGCTGGAGACTAAGGAAAGCCAGTGATAATTCAGTTCAACCTCAAAGGCCAGAGATCTAGTGCAGCTGAGAGTGTAATTTTCAGTCTGGAAGCCAAGGCCTAAGGAACCAGTGGGCCACTGGTGCAAGTCCGAGAGTCCACAGAGCCAAGACCAGAAGGTCTTATGTCCTAGGACAGGAATAAGTGAATATCTTTGCTCAATATCAGAGTTCCCTTCCTTCATCTGACTGGTCGATAGATTGTCTACCCACAGTAGTGGGGCAGATCTTTTTACAAGGTCTTATTCAAATCACAGTCATGTCCAGAAATAGCATGTCAACAGCTACTTGAGTAACCCAAGTTAACCCTCACGCTAGGTAATCTCAGGAAGTTAACATCTATGTTTGCATCCCTTCCACTTACATTTACAGGACCCAGTGGTCTTTAATAGAAATGAAGAATTGGAAACTTCTGTGTTTCACCCCAAAAGGTGATTTTAATTGTTGTTTACCATATGTTTTGTGGAGACCTGAAAGGGTGAAAAATATTTCAGGTGGCTGTAATGGTCAGATAGCTTGGTGTTCTGTAACTCCACTTACTGACAAAGCCTAGTTCAGATCCACATTGTCCAAGCAGGCACTTGGAATACAGCCGGTATATCTTGCTCTTTAAAAATGCCTCATCGGGCTGAGTATTTGGTTCAGGTTCTGCACTTATTTGCAAGTATAAGGGCCTGAGTTTGATCCCCAGTACTGCAAAAAAAAAAGCCTTATAAATGTTTATCAAAATAATTCATTATATGGGCAATCTGAGCTTTTCCCCAGAAATATCCTGACATTTACATAAAGGTGGTGATCATGATCCCATAACTAACCTACTGAGTTTTCACTGTGCTTCAGACACTGTACTAAAGGTTTTGTAACAGTATATTTTATTATTTTTTTTTCCTCCCATCAGACTATGCTCAAATGTTTAGCTCTTTGATCCCCTTGACTTCATTTTGGGACGTGGTGATAGATACAGTTCTAGATTCAGTCTTCCTCTTGTGTGTAATCAGATATCTATTAAGAAAAGCTATCTTTTTTTCAGCATATGCTTTTTGGCCCCTTGATCAAGGATCAGACAATTGAATGTGCCTCGGGCTGTTCCTACATCCTTTATTTTGCTTTGTCATCCACATATTTGCTTTGCGCCAGTGCCATGCTGTTTTAACCACTATAGCTTTGTAATGTGATTTGAAATTTGGGATTGTGCCTCTGCCCTGTGTCTTCTGATATGTGCGGGTTTAACATGCTCTATGACAACACTGCCTAATAAACCTCAATTAATTACAATTAAAATTTTGCTTCTTTGGTGGAACTTTGAAGGGTCTGATGGCTCTATGTAGCTACTTGCTACACTATTAATAATGTAGGTAGAAGACTTTTCTCTTATTATAGCACTGGCTTTGGGGCATTGCTGCCTCTGGTCATTCTGTCTACTCATTTTGCTGTAGTAAGTCAAGTAGAGAGTGTTTAGGACTCTTCCTGTGGCTCCTCACAAAGATAATGAAGGATTCATCGACAGTGATAGACCATATAACTTTCCAGGCCATACTTAACACAATGAGCCAGGGCAATGTTATATACTTGCCATATGCTAGGCATTTTAATGTATATTTATGTTCAATAGCTCATTTCATAACTATATCAGCCTATAAGATTGGAACTACTAGTGTCATATTTTTAAGTAAGAAGCAGATTTGGCAACCTGCCTAACATCGCACATTTACCATTAATCTCGTTTCTCCTCGTTAGGAAACTATAGATACACTTTACCTACTGCACCCAACGGAGGGAGTCCACCCCTTTTTACTAGGCCAGAATCTTCTCTCAAAACTGGTCTTCTCCTGAATGCTCTATGATATCCTGAGCCTTAATCTCCCTCTCTGCCTCCTGCTTCTCCTCTCCTTCCTGTTTCAGTGCTTCGATAATTATTCCCAAGAGTTCCTTACTCATGACACCACACAGTCCTGACGTTGCTTTCTTTCTATGGAAGCATTTGGTTTGTTCCATTTCACTCTGTCTAGTGCTGTGTGTCCATGTTACTAGTTAAATAAAGGGAACGGCTATGTTGTGTGCAGCTTTGGTCTCTTTCCCTCTAACATGAAGTTATATCTGTGATTGAATTCACTCTTCAGTGTCAAATGGATGAGCCTTTTGAAATTTTTTGGCTAAGAAGAACCAGTTCCTCCCTGCAGCTGAGCTGAAAACAGATTGCCTATCACTAGCAATTAAGATTTTCAAACACCCCTGTAGGCAGAACAACCTGGAGGCATAACTGTTAATCATTTGAAGCTTGCAGATGTTAACTCTCAACAATTCTGATATGTTGGGTGGGCAGGGATTGCCTCCTTCAGAAAGGAAACTAGGGTTCAGCACATTAGTGACTTATCCTCAGATATGTTGTCCAACATATGGTAAATGTTTGTGAAGGGCCTACTTTGTGAGAGCAACAGGGGAAATACAATATGTGTATAATTTAGTGGCAGATGCACAGACTAGCAAATGCTGGTGGCAGTGAGTAAATAATAAGGGTGTTCAGGAAGAGAGTATGATAGATCTAGGATAGAAAAGGGGGATTTCCAGAAATGAGGATGTAAAAACATGACTGCATGGAGAGAAAAGCAAAGGCATGTATTATGGGGGGGGGGAATGCAAATGATAGGCTGAATTATGCAATTTTCAATATTTGATAATTGTTTTTTTACTAAACACCTGGGAGCTCAAAGTAGGCCAACCCAACACAAGCAATGAACACATGTTAGTGAGGAGCTGTTTTTCTGGCATTGTCTAAGCACCAAGAACTAGAACCAAGACACTTTGTCCTTAGGCTCTTTGTCTATGTTGAGTAAGCAGGAGGGACAACAGGAAGCATAGCTTCAGTTTCCTCAGGTTTGTGTTTCTTCTGGATACATCAGCTATGACTTTACTTCTTAAGTGCGTGAAATACGGCCTCTTGATGTGCCTTAGTCTGTTATATAATGCTGATAACACCACGGTGTGACAGTAGGTAAGTGATGATGAAAAGAGAGGTTTATTTTGACTCATGCTTCTGGAGATCTGAGGTTGAGGAGCCGCATTTGGTGATGACCTTCTTGCTTACAGAGTCTCAAGAGCATCATATGGCAAAAGACAGCATGTCTGTCTGTCTGTCCGTCTCTCCCTCTCTCTCTCTATCATTAAAAAGCTACCAGTATTTAATGGCATGGGCACCATGGTGATGCCCTCTTTTAGTCCTGATCGCCTCCCAAAGGCTCCACATATAAACACCATAGATTAATTTTCCACCCTTTTAATACTTCACAATGGAGATTAAACTCTAACAGACCTTTCAGAATAAACCATATTCCAACCATAGGGAGATGTCACACTCAGTGATCCTCAAACAAAATATTTAATATTTGATGTAACTGTTGGCATCATTGAATGCAAACCCATTTTTATGATGACCTCCCACCTCACCCACATATGTACATAGTAAATCAGTCCTAAGTCATCATTTTCTAAAAGCATTTCTAAAAAGCAGATGATTTGATTTATATGGCTATATTTAGAATGAAATGATCTGACTTTACAGATTTCCATGTTTTGAGTAATACTTAAAATACAGGCTGTCTGGGAAGAACTCCATATCCCACTGTCTCTATATGAATGTAGTGACCAAGAAATACTTTGTGCCTGGCTCTTAGTGCCAGATCTCTCCACACCAGCATGTCCCACAGAGGCCCACTGAGAGCAAATAAACAGGTTATCTAGACAGGCCCCCTCATTTTCAAGAGCCTCCCTTAAAAACAGGAGTAGGCTATGGGCCAGGGATTTAGCTCAGTGGTTCCAGCGCCTTTCTTGCAAGCACAAGATCCTGAGTTCGATCCCCGGAAACCACATACCACAATGCCAAGTGTGATGACCCACACCCACCAGCAATCAGTACCACATACCACAATGCTGGGCGTGGTGACTCACGCCTGTAATCCCAGCACTTGGGAGTCAGAGGCAGGAGGATTGCTGAGTTTGACACTGAGCTCAGGGCCAGCCTGAACTACCAAGCGAGACCCTCTCTCAAAAGGAAAAAAATAAGAGAGACGTGGCCTATGGTGATTAAAAGAAAAACTGCTGGGGCCTTAGCTCAGGATCATGGAAGACCAGACAACTCTGTGGTCCTGGTAGCTGCCTTGAAAGTGCAAAGCCCTGGGTTCTATCCTGGTACCCAAAAAAAGAAAGAGAAAAACAACTGTGTGACTATCTGGAGATGGTTATGGGCCCAGGCCTAGGGCAATTGTCCCCACTGTGAGAAGCCAGCCTGGGAGAAGTGTCCAGGCCCTCAGCAGTATTTTAGAAGAGATTCTTGCACTAATAGAAGAGGTAAGTACTCACCAGAACTCACGGTCAGCTTACAGAAAAATGCTTACAGAAAAATGAACAAATAGAAGAATGTCTAAGACTACTGTTTCATCAAGGAATTATTATTATTATTATTATTTGTTTTTATGCCTGTCTTTTCCACGTACTTTTTTCTAGTTATCTTTAAAAGTTCTCAAAGCTCAGTTCAAAGATATCCCCTGATGCACCCCCACGTGTGTAACATGGGCAAGTGCGTTTGCCTCTGGGCATCATGAATACACTTTTCTTCCCTTTTTTCCAAATCTAAGCTAATCCTGCTGCTGCTCCTTTTACCTCTTGCTTTTATAGCTCAGGGCTTTATCAGTCTCCACGCTATTTGTTGTCAGCGGTCAGTGCTTTAGTCACTCTGTCTTCACCGAAATAAAATACCTAAGACCCACAACATAGAGGCCCACAAGTTTGTAGAGGTTTCAGTTGAGAGTCACCTGGTTCCCAGGTAGCACAGCATGGCAGAGAAATGACTGCTTGTGTGACACATTCAGGACACAGAAGGAAAGGAAGGGCCGAGCCAGGGAGGGCGCTTCACCCTCCTCAGAGACCAACCTCTGCCAACCAACTCCAGCTTCTAACACCAAGTTAGACCCCAACTCTTGAGTCAAGATGCTTTGGGGAGACATCTGGATGTAAACCAGCCACCCTGCAAGAAGCTCCTGTCAAGGTTTCCTCCCGACATCTCCGCAGGCCATTTCTCTCTCCCACAGCCTACCTTCACGTCTGACACCACTGTACCACGGTGAGCTCCCTCCATAGGGCCGCTCCGCACCTGAGCTTCTGTTAGTCCTTCTACCCATCCTCCCACCACTCTGCAACAACCTCGGCTATGTCCCCAACCCTTACTGTCTCCTTTCTCAGCTGCTAATGTCCTCTGTGCTATTTCTCATACCTCCTACAGTTCAATTTTTGGGTTTTTGTTTTGTTTTGTTTGTTGGTGTTGAGGTTTGAACTCAGGACCTTGCACTTGTGAGGCAGGTGCCAGAACCACTGAGCTGTCTGGTCTTCCGTAATCCTCTTGTGAGGAAAGTACATTTTGATGTCCCTCTGAGGAACTGGTATATCAATCTGTTGAGGTATACAGAAAAGTTTTCACTTTGTAATTCATATTAATACCAAATTAGCAGCCCAGTATTAAGCATAATTACCCCCTTTTTTCACTTGCCCTCTGCTCCCCAGAAAAACCCAATGAGTAACAACACACAGAGAGCCCTTATTATACTTATTGCTCAGATTTTGATTATTTTATTCAGAAATATCAAAGATTTCGTGACACAGACTACTAATTACCTTCTAGTATTCAGGCTCCTCTTCTTCATTTGTAGCAGGGGAACCCTCCCTCCAAATTTTAGCCAAGTTCATGGCCGCAAGTACAGACAACATTTCCCACCCTGCACCAAGGCATCATCCTGTAAATTTGCTCTAGAGAATGGGATAAGAACAAAAGTGATGTGTGCCATTTCCAAGTCATATCTCTTAAAGAAAACTACTATTGCTCATACATCATATAGCAGCATATTTAACCCATTGTTGGCAACTACATGGGCAAGTTGGGCAGAGTGCGACCCCCCCGCCTGGACTCCCTTGACTATCCACCTCTCCTGACTATCCACCTACCTCTGAATTGTTATGGGATAAATAACACCATGCTTAAGCCACTTTCCCTTTGCTCTCTATGTCAGAGCACCTTAGGTTCTACCCAGCTAATACACTAACCTTACTAGTCTATTTGTCTAATGGACCTCCTCCAGCCAGTTGCTTCAGTCCAGTGAAAAAATAATACCTTGGGAGAGTCGTCTATGTACTGAGGCAATGGCTGGCCCTTGGACTCTGAGCCTCCAACCCAGCCCCATCAGGGGCTCCTAGGAGCCTGGAAGATGTGCAGATCCAAGGACTCCACGACATGCTGACTGAGGGTTTGACAGCCAGGCTTATCAACCAGCCTTCACCTCCAGGTGACCTAGATGTTCAGGTGTTTGAGAGCCAGTGTGCTGGGGAAGAGAGACTTTTAAAATGACTAAAGTTCAATCTTTCCTAAAGGAGTTTACATTGGAGAAAGAAGGGTACTAATGGATACTAAGTCATGAATATATAATTATTGCCAAGCATGTTGGTATAGGATTAAAATCCAAGTATTCTAGGAGGCAGAAGCAGGAGGACAGCAGGCTCTAGCCCAGCCTGGGTGATTTGGCAACTCAGGAAAAACCCGGCCAAGGATGTAGCCTAGTATAAAGGTCCCGAGTTCAGTCCTTAGTACTGAGGGGAAAAAAAACAAAAACAAAAATTATCTTGACTTTCTGATAGTTCCTGCCTTCTCCCATTTTTTGATCAAATTAACTCAAAATAGTTTAATTTAGACATTTTTGTTTACATGTGGGATTTAGGTCATTATAGTGTATGTAAATTCCATAAGGGGAAATAATCGAGTTTGCACTCGTAGACAGAGTGAACAGAGATTTTTGGTCACCCATGGCAGAATTAATGAGAATTTCCCAAAGCCAAGAGAGACAAATAAGAAGGGGAGTTATTTTACACAGTGAGTAGTAAAATTATAGTACTTATTACCCTGTAAAGGGTAATATGGCCTAGAAATAAAAACAATTCAGCATGGATTAAATTTATGAGCAAGAAAGTCATAAAATTCCATTAAGCACTAGTTAGGAATGTTCAAATTCTTTCTGAACATCAGTATCATAGAAGAAGCTACAGTATCGGTGCTGTCACTACCTTTATTATCATAACCTTCAGTATTCAGAACCCTAGGAGAGACCAGACTAGACTAAGGGGGCTTTAATGATGGGCTGAAAAGTATATTAGTGAGAATAAAGACTCTTGTACTTAGTGTATTCATATAAAATCTGTACACACTTGAGACTTGCCTTTGATAAAGGCAAAATAAGCAGGACAATGGATGCAATTTATAAAAGAATTATGATTATAGATTAAAGTCAATGTGCTATTATTTCCATTAATAATGGACAACCTAGATAACTGAAATCTGTAGGTGGACCTGCTGTGGTTTGGATAAGTGGGTCCCAAAGGTCTATGAGTTAGAGAATTGGTCTTAGTCCAGAGCACTACAACAGAGAGTGTAACCTTCAACAGGTGCAGGCTATCAGGAGTTCTCTGGTCTTCACAGATGGTTCCTCAAAGGGCCCCTCCCCCGCATTCCATTTCACCTCCCAGCCATGAGATGAACATTCCTGCCACATGCTCCTTCCACGGTGTGCAACTGTCCAAAAGCAACAGGGTCGACAGACCATGGACTGAAACCTCCAAAACTGGAATTCAAAATCAACCTTTTCTCTTTATAAAGCAGTTCTGTGAGGTTTGTTGTTATAGTAACAGAAACCTAACACAAATCCCCATCCAAATAAATACTATAATTGTGCTTGTTTTGAGGCACATATACTAATGTTGGAATGAGACAGAGATTAGTACGGCCCCTGTATAAGGATGACACACAAATTCATGAAGTGTTCTATGTTTTAAAAAAATACTATTATTACTATGTCCAGCAAACTGACCTAATGACTTTGGTGTGGGAGATAAACACTTTGGACAATGCCATCAAACAGAAGAAATGTTCAATATGTCCAAAAAATAGCCGAGCTTGGGATTTCAGTAAATGTAAACTTTTGTAATAATGAAGAAGCAGCACTGAGTATTACTTAATTCTCCCCAAAATTATATGACTCTTTAGAAAAAGGAGTTTCATTTCCTTACTCACTGTTAGCAATAAAAAAGTCATTCTGCATATCTTGCATTTGTTGCTAAGAATTATTTAAGCCCTGGCTCACATGTTCTTAAAATATTGTAGTGCTTTAAACTCCTATCAGGATTGATAAAATACAACTACTTTGTTTTGTTTTCCCCTTGTTTTTTTTTTTTTCACTCAACTCTTTCAAAAAGTACTGTCAGAAGTTCTACTCCAAATAATTTAGAATCAAAAGTGCTCACCAGTCTGGAGGCAAGTGAGATTTTTATTGGATTTTTATGGAGAGCAAATTGAACTGTGTGGGTAGGCTAGAGAGGGGAGCCTCTGTAAGCTTTAGAATGTCCCCCTGTTACACCCCAGCAATGACTCATGTTACAAGAATTACATCTCTGATCTGTTTCCATTGGCTGCCAGGCCCACCCAGCCCCGGGCACTGCCAAGCAGGTTAACTCCTTCTTGATCCTCAAGGAATCTTCTATCAGAGGGCTTATATAGCACCCGGGGTCATGCTTCTCATGACTTTCAAATATTTTCCTAATATAAAGGCATGTATGGTAAACTATAACCACATCTTATCTTCATAAACTTTTATAACACATCAGAATCATTATGCTTTTTCTTAAGTGCCAGGGAATGAACCTAGGACCTTCCCATTGAGCTACATCCTCACTCCCCCTGCATTATCCTTACTTAATTTTTTCAGATAGTTTTTCTAAGTCACTTAAATTGCTTGGACCAGTCTTAACTTCCCATACTATCACCTCAGATGCCCAGAGGGGCCTGCACCATAATGCACATTTGACTATTCCTTTGTTGTGGGTAAGTTTCCCCTGAGTACTCTGCTGCCAACTAGTCTCTTTATTGCAGTTGGAATTCATGCCATAAATTAATCCCCTTATATGTAGTTACTTATAAGTACTATTGAGCACAAATTATTGTAGAAAGGTTGGATTTTTATTACTGTTTTTCTTTTTTAAATTATTCCAGTCGCAAGCACACTGAGCACAGTGTAGATGCAAGTATAATGGTTTTTGATTGAAAACTACCCCAAGCAGAGAGAGGTTCAAGTTTATAAACCCAAGTACAAATCCATTATGCCCTTTTACAAATATGTACACAGTGCTTGCTATATGCAGGCAACATCCTAGGTACTGGAGAATGAAAAACAAGAGCAATGAAAAACAAGACAAAAATCCTCACTCCCTTTTGGCTGATGCCCTGGAAGAGACAGTCAAACACCAATAGGAAAGTAAGTGGTAGTCGTCGTGTGGTTAGTGTTACATAGAAATCTAGAGAAAAGGGCAGTGTAGTTCTGCATACTGAATTATGTTTCCCCTAAGTGTATATAATGAAAACCTACTTCAAGAGTTGTACTATTTGGGGAAAGAGAAGGTAGCAAAATGCATATGAATATAACTAGAAAAAGTCAAATTACCCTCCCTGGCAGATGATATGATGTTTCACATAGAAGACCCCACTCCCCAAAATTTGCCACATAAAGCTTTTACATCTGATAAACAAATTGAGCAAAGTAGTAGGATACCACATCAACACGCAAAGTTCAGTTGCATTCCTAGATACCAATATGAGCTCACTGAAAAAGAAATCAGGAAAGCAAGTCTGTTCACAATAACTTCCCCAAATATTAAATATCTAGGAATTGGCCTAACTGAAGAAGGTGAAAACCTGCGCAACTAAAATTATAAAATACTAAAGAAATCAAAGGAGACATTAGAAAATGGAAAAGTCCTCCTTATCCATGGTTCAGCAGAACTAATATTGTTAAAATCGATACACATAAAAAGCAGTCTACTAAGTCAATGCAGTTTCTATTAAAATACCCAGAACATTCTTCAGAGATCTAGAAAAAAAATAATAAAGCTCATATGGGATCATGGAAGACCCAGAATAACTAAAGCAACCCTGAGCAAAAGGAGGAATAATGGAAGCATCAAAATACAGAATTTCAAGTGTGCTTTAAAACTTCAGTAACAACAGTATAGTAGTGGCACAAATACAAATATGTAGACCGATGCTATCAAAGAAACGGAAGCAAACTCTAACTACAACTATCTGACTTTTAACAAAAGGACCAACAATGTAGGTTAGAGAAACTACAGCCTCTTTAACAAATAGTGCTGGGAAATTGGACGTTCATCTGCTCCTTCTGCTTGGGACTTGGGCCAGCTAGACCCCTGTATCTCATCCTGCGCTAAAAAAGAAATTCAAATAGATCAAATATTGCTATTTAAAATCAAAGACTTTGAAACCCCGGAAAGGTAGCTGAGGAAACACTTGGCACAAGTAAAGATTTCCTGACTAGAAGACCAATACCACAGGAAAAATGATGCATCAACAAATGAGTTTATATAAAAGTGTAAAGTTTATGCTCAGTAAAGAAAACAATTAACAAAGTAGAAAGCCAACCTGCAGAGCGAGAGAAGTCTTCTCTGGGTACTCATCTGATAGAAGACTAATATCTAGAATGTATGAGGAACTCAAAAAAGTCACTTTCCAAAACAAATAAACCAATCAGAAATAAGCAATAGGCAAATGAGCTGAACAGACAATTCTTGAAAGTACAAATGGCCAGTACATTTAAGAAAAAAATGTTCCAAATCTTTACCCCTTAGGACAATGCAAATCAGAACTAGGCTGAGCTTCAGTTTCGCCTGTCAGAATGGCTATCGCCTGCTAAACAAAGAGTGAAGGGTGGTGAGGAAGCCAGGAAAACCTCCCTGCATTGGTGAGAATGCGGATCAGGACAACTGTATGGAAATTAGTGGGAAGATTCCTCAAAAAACTAAAATGCAAAAACTCAATTTGACCCAGCTACTTCTTTCCTGGGTAAAGTCTTAAAATATATAAACTGCATGCTATAGTTTACTAAACTCATGTGTATAATAGTACACTTTACAACAGCTAAATGTGGAAGATTATGAGGGGGCTTGCTAATAAAATTTGGAGTATGACCTGAGCAATAATTATTGATATAAGGTGATAAATCATGATCTCTAGAGGAAAGGAGGTTAGAGAGGCCAGGGAACTGTGAAGATCATTTACTTTAATGTGAAACCACAAACACTATGTCAGCGGTGGCTGTGGAGGCAAAGTGAGTGAGGCGGCAATAAAACCTGTAAGAAGTCAGAGGAACTCTGCAGGCTAGTAACATGTTTCCAAAACTGGGGGGTTGTTAGGAAGAAAAGAGGAAAGAAAAGCGTCAAGGAACCGCAAAGGAGACCCTTCTCCCATCTCCACCTCCCAATATTTTTTAGACTAGAGGAGAAGATCACCCTCAGCTTACAGCACCATCGAGGCAGCAGGCCTGGGCTGTGTCATGAGTGTGATGTTTTTCCTTGGTGTGCATTTTGGAAGACTGTGTTGAGAATACTTAGGAGCTTACAGTTGCTCTGTCATTTATATCATCAGTAAATTTCTTAATCCTACTGTTTGTTTCCACATGCATGAGCTCTAGTCTAATACATGTGTTTTTGTTATTTTGTTTGTTTTTATTTAGGAGAAGCAGTTGGCAAGGAAAAAGATCTATGGCTAATTTAATTCAACTCTTTTGAGATCTTCCTAGAACAGCTCAGAAACTTCCTAATATAGGGAAGCCATCCGGAAGCAAGCAGTCTCTAAGATAGACCCAGACTCTGGGCTCTCTGGGCAGATGTACACCCTCTAGGAATCCTGGAGCACTTTATATCCAAGGCCTGGAGCCCTGGAGCCCTGGAGCCTTGGATATGACTGAGACCAGCCCATAGTTGCTTTAAGCTTCTGCAATGAGTGTTACGGATTTTGTCACAGGGACTGTCTGAAATGACACTTTTTTTTTTTTTGAGCAAAGATGCTATTATACAGCTGATACTCCTCATTTTGAGAGTTCATTTTTCAGCTTTGATTTCCAAAAGTACACCCAGTTAAGCAGAAAAAAATGAAAAGAAGAGCGTTGTGGCACGTGATCATTCCAAGTCTCTAATGTGGCTGATAAACACTCAGGGAAGACATTTCCAAAGGCAGTATTCCAAAACGATTTCAGCAATCATTTGAATAAGGTATAGCATCTCCTTATAACATTTTCAAGTGACAATTCTCACTTAAATAAATCATTCCTAGTATTTAAAAACATGTACGTTAGCCCTGTTCCTGTCTATTCAGCTCACAGTCCTCTGAGTCTTTCAATTTTCCTAACTGATCAAAGGAAAAGAATCCTAACTAGTAGTCTCTATTCCCCACTATGATATAATAGGAAAAAGATCAGAAGCATTTTCTATTCCTGAAATAGAAATAGTTTTAAATCCAATCTGTTCTTCTATGCTCTGGGCCAACGCTTTACCCTTACATAAGGGCTGTGTTAGCAATTGTCCAATTTCCTCTCTTCTGGATTATAATTATTTTGCAATTAAATATATGATGATTTTATCTACCAGAAATAGAAAGTAGTACTGACCTGTTGGTCTCAGGATCAAATCCAGGATCACCTGGGTTCTAATTTAGCCAACATTCTGTACCAGTATTTACGGTTCCCTTGCATTGCTTAACACATCAGCATTTTAAATGTTTGCATATCGGGCTTCACATCTACGTGCAAGGTGCTGTTGAGATACCAGTTCAAGAAAGCAGAAATCTGGGGCCGGGGAGTTAGCTCAGTGGTTCTGGCGCCTGTCTTGCAAGCACAAGGACCTGGGTTCGATTCCCCGGTAACCACATAACAATACTGGGTGTGGAGACTCACGCCCAGCAGCAACCAGTACCACATACCACAGTGCCGGGCATGGTGGCTCATGCCTGTAATCCCAGCACTCGGGGGGCAGAGGCAGGAGGATTGCTGTGAAGTGAGTTGGAGGCTGAGCTCAGGGCCAGCCTGAACCACAAAGTGAGACCCTGTCTCAAAAAACCTAAAAAAAAAAAAAAAAAAAAGAAAGCAGAAATCTGATTGTTTGATCTCCAGAGCCTGTGCTTATTTTCTACTGTGAAATTTTCATTGAAAAATTAAAAGAGGAGGGATAAGCCTTTGTGAGCTTCCACCAAGGTGGTTCTTCCATGGGTCTCTTTCACCAAATGAGCTGCTTTTATAGCAAAGCCTACCATGAATGTGCTTGAGAAAAAGCCAAATTAGCACATAAGTGCACATGACTTTTGAGATGATCTCATTAGTAGTTAGCAAACCTGCTGAGGTATCCACTCATGGGAGCTACGGTGGGGAGGGCCTCTCAGGAGACCAGTGGGGAAGGGGCTCTCTCAGCTCAGCACATTGTCTTTTCCACAGCTTCATACTCCAGTGAGGGAAAGTGAGGAGGAAAACACATGACTTCTGCAGAGCTTTTGGCAGGAGGAGACACATTTCAACAGAAGCAGTGTCTATCACTGGTCAGCTACTGCCCAGCTACCGAGATATTTGGTGATATCAAGGTTCACCTGCACATTAAATTTCATTTAATATTTTATAACATTTTTCTTCTTGTGGTACCGAGTATCAGACCCCTGAGCCTCCCGTGTGCTAGGCGAATGCTTTAACACTGTGCTGCACTCTCACCCCCAACAGGTTTTGTTCCATTTCATTTTATTTATTCATTCATTTATCTTGAGAAAGGAGCCTTCTGTGTACCCGCAGCTGGCCCTGAACTCTGACCCAGGATGGCCTTGAATTTGCAGCAATCTTCCTGCCTCAACTTCCCTATTGCTGGGATCGCAGGTGAACACCATGCTCACCCCAACGCGTTACCTTTTAAACTGAATCTTGTTCCTCTGCTTGTCTCTAAAATGGTTGACTGACGTACTCAGCAATAGGCATGACACTGCTTATGAAGGAAGAATTAACACCGGATGTTTAATCTTCCCATGTTACAATTTACGTGGGGAGATAAAACTTAAAGTTGCTCATTGTAGTCTCTCACAATCTATCAGAATTGGTTTGGCTTTATAAGGGCACATGAGCTGGAGAAATGCTTCATGGATGGATTTTTCACCGAATGGAATTAAACATCCAATCCCTCTTAGTATCCTCCTCTGTTTCATGCTTTTCAAGTATCCAGGTGACAATGGTTGAGGGATGCCTGTGGCAAGTAAGGCACTGTATGAGGCTCAGGAAAACTCTGGTAAACAAGACAATGAGGATAATGAGAGTGATACTTAACCCCACCCCCAAATACGACATGGTTCCGTGTAGAGCATTCTAAACAAACTTTGGTTGTCATCTTCCCTCTTCCCTCCCGGCGTCCCTTTTTCAATCTTGTGATCATAGCAATCTTTCTGGTGGAGTGAGGTACAAAAAAACTAAGCTGGTGGCAGAAAGGGACAAGTGGAGTCGGCACTGTCTTCTGTCCCTGGAAACATGAAGACTGCGTGCTCGGGGCTCTGTGCTTTTAGAAACCCTCAGCTGGTCCTCAGCAGAAACGATGACATCAAGGAAAATCACATTCTGATGCAGAAGTCAGCCCCTTCATCTCCCTCCTTTCTCTACAGCATGAAGCTAGAGGCCTATAGTGGATCTAATATCAAAAGGAAGAGGACAATACCACTGCATGGAGGGAAAAAAATAATTACCAAGTTTCCTGAATAGTAAACAGCTAAAAAAAAAAAGGAGAAAAAGAAGAAGAAAACGCTGAAGTCTTTGATAGCTTGGCCCCTGGTCTGGCCGTGAATGCCTTAAGGATTATATCATCAGACCGACTCCAGCAGCCCGTGCTATTGTTTCAGAGAGAGGAAACTCCGAAGAAGGGGCGGAAAGAGCCAGGCAACGAAGGGGGTGGGGGCAAGTCTGCCACTCCAGGAGGGAAGAGCTTTATTCCCAAACTGCAGTTCTCAAAGACCAATTGAGGCAAAGTTAGAAACACAAACCGAACAGATTCTCAGAGTCTGTGGATGAAAAGTTTGGGGAAGCCATTTCTCCTTTGCTTGGGGGATGAAAATAAACTTGGATTCAAAAACTTTTCTACCACAAATGACATGAGGTCAAAGCAGATAAATCAAGTTGTCCAAGAATGTTATTGCTGAAAACGATCGCCGGGGGGCAGTCTTGTGACTGCTAAATTTCCTCTGAGTTCCAGTAGTAGATTTTCTTACTCGCCCCCACCCCCGTTTCTGTCTGGAGATGGAAGGGTGAGAAAAACCCGGGAGAGGGAAATCCGCGTGGGCGCTCAGCCGAGCACGCTCCCGCCGGCCGGGAGCAGACACACGCGGAGGCACGGGGCGCTGTCGAGCGATCGTGATCCCGAAAGTTGTCCTTCGGGTCCGACACTGCAGGCCTGGTGCTTCCCGGTTGGTGCGAGTCTGGGCACCCTGGCCGGTCCCCTTGGCCTGGCCCTGGGCTCCCCTTCCGCCTCCTTCGAGACGCACGATCTGACCCTGTTGTGCTGTTTCCAATGCGAAGGGGCAAATTCTCAGGTCAAGAGTCTCTCAGGCCTCCAGGTGGCCGGTGGATAAAGTGTCAAAAGTCGCGGTCTCCCCTGGGTGCTGGGGATCCGGCGAGAACCAGCTCCCGGTCGCGCTGCCGAGCTGTGGCGTGAGGAGTGAGACCCGAGGCCGAGGCCGAGATGGAGCGGCCGGCGCCTCCTCCAGGAATCCGCTGCTCAGGGCTCGCAGGGAGGCCAGGGCTCGCAGGGAGGCCACCTCGACGGGCCGTCCTTCTCCACAGGGAAGATGCCCAGAGGGGGCCGGAAAGCTTCCCCCAGAGAGCATGTGGCCGAGAGCTCAGGGCCGGCCTGGCCAGGCGACCTCCTCCCTCCTCCCACCGACGACGGCGCCCAGAACCGGGCCGCTGCACCCCGAGTCCCTCAGCGGATCCCGGGAGGCTCCCGCGCCAGCCTCGTCGTTTCCCCCACAGCTGTGCCCGAAGGGGCGGCCTTGGCTTTCGAGGGACTCGGGGAAAGGCAGCCCCTTGTCAAAATGGGAAGAGAGGGGGAAAAAAGTACAGGTCAACGTGGTCTTTTTTTTTTTTTTTTCCTTCTATAAGACAAGAGACCGAAACACCCGCGGGCCTCCTCATCCCCACCCGTGTAAACACCGGGCGGAGGACCGCGGCCGCGCCCGAGCGGGGCCAGCAGCTCCCGGAACCTCGCAAGCCCCGGCCATGTGGCTCCGGGGCGCCCAGGGCCCAGGGTCCCGTGGGTCCTGGAGCGCGTGATGTCGTGGATCTGAAGGAGCCGCGGAGTGACAGGTGTCGGTAGAGCCTGGCCTGGAGCTGGCTCCCGCTGTCCCCGACCCTTTCCTGCGCTGCCCCGTCTCCGCGCTGAGCTGCGCTGCCCGCCTGGATCAAAGGCAGCGCTGTCTGCGCCCGGAGACGCGCATCCGCTCTTGTCCGAGGCGGGCAGAAAGCGCGGAGCTTTCTCGGAGGTGTGAAGTCGGAGCCCCGCTTTCTTTCTCTCACCTCCAGCGCCCACACCGACTTTGCCGGCCCCACTGGCCCGCAGCATCGCGGGCCCTGCTTCCGAAAGCGGCCGCGGAAGGAAGCCCGCGGCCGAGGCTCTTCCTTAGTCCCAGCCTGTTTGGGTTACTGAACTAACTGGTCCACACTGCAAAGGCACGAGCCTGTCTCACCTGTGCACGTGTAGTGGAAATGATCAGAGACAAATCTAGGGCTAGGTTCTCAAAGACCAAGGGGGAAAACAAGGTATGTGCTGAAAAAGAAAACTTGTTTACTTCGCTAATACGGTGGACGAGAACGCATCCAGCTTGATGCATTGGGATATTTTTCTCGGTTACATACTTCACCAAAGTTCGGGGGGGGGGGGGAGGTACCATGAGGGAAGTCTTATATTCGAGCCATGACAGGAAAATCTCCAGTTAGCAAAGCCCTGTCCTTGCCTCTCTCACGCCTGGAAGACAGTAACCCGCCCCGTTCAGGCTCTGGGTCTTCTGGAAAGCGCAGACTAGTTCCAGGGGCCACCAGCTCCCGAGCTCACCTTTGCCCCACCGGCAGCATTATTCCCACTGAAGCTTGTGGCTGGCCTCTTTTTTTTTGTCTGGTCTGGAACTTACATTTCAAAACGGCTCTCCAGGAATCCCCTGGTAACTGAAGATGCCTGCACCGAAGCTGCAGGTCCAGGAGCTGTGCCACACAGATGCTGCGCTGTGGGTACCACCTACTATCCCACGGAGCCACGGCCACTGGCGCATCGACCCCTATGTTTCCCTGTTGGTGACTAGTAAGAGAGTAAGCGCTCGAGGCACATGAGGATGACATAAAAAGCTAAGTGACTGGTCAAATACTAACCATTTCAGTGGGGAGGAACAAGTTTAAGAAAACTATAGTACATGACGACTACAGTGAACATATTCTATCCTTGAAAACTGGTGAAGGTGTATTTTAAATCATTCTCAACACATACATACACATGCAAAGAAGTGTAGAAAGTGATTCGTATTGACTAGCTCAATGCAGTCATTACATAATGTATTCCTATCTCAAAACACACACCACACACATAAAAATTTTTTCAGTTAAGTAATTTCTAAAAAGCTAAGTGATATTTTGAGTCTGGACTTTCTGATTTGAGAAGTAGGAAACTGTGGGTAGCCTTCCCCTGTTCTTTTTTCCAGGTACACTCAGTGTAAATGTCAGTGATTCTTGCTGTTGTGCATGTACGTGTGCCTGTGTGCTTGCCTGCCCTAAGTCTGTCTTTCCCTTTTTTCCATATACACTAAAACGCCTTGCTGATTGTGGGTTTACGATTCCCCAGCTCCTTAGAAGGCTCCTGAAAAAAGAACAGGCTTTCGGGAGGGGACAGAAAGCATTCCCTAAAAGGGGTTTCGCCTACTGCTTCTCAGCTGGATCCCCACAAGTAGCAGGACAGGAAGTTGGAGCCCAAGGCTGTCCCTTCCCCACTTCCACAACCACACAGGAGGCAAAGTGTGAACTCCTTGGCCCCGCAGACTCGTTACCACCTCTGGCCACGACCCAGAGTGCAGCGTATCCTGAGGCGTGAGCCCCATCAGTCCGACAGTAGAGGCTTGAAAGCCTCCCACACCTGCACCAAACCAGATGGGAATCCGCTGGCTGACAGTATTCAGACTCACACGCGATGCACACACATAGTTACAAGGAAGGGGGGATTAATAAGATGGCGTTTGGGGTAGACATTTGTAGTTTGTTTAATGAGTGAACTTACGTTGATATCTATTTTATCCAAGGCAAGGGTTGAAAACCCCAAGTTTATGTATACATATGTGTGCAAAGAGTAGGGGAATTTTTTGTTTCTTTCTTTCCTTTTTTCTATGTAGGGAATCAAACCCATGATGCTCTCCCACTGAGCTATACCACCTACTCTTTTATATTTCTTATTTTAAGGCAGTCTTGCTAAGTTGCCCAGGCTGGCCAGGAGCACCCCGCCCCCTCAACCTTCTAAGGAGCTTTGACTATAGGCCTCTGACATTGTGTGAAACCAGCAGGAGGGAGGTTTTATTCCTGCCCCCTCCTGCTATCTCCCTCCTGTGCTCCTGCCACAGGCTGCTGCCTCCTCAACAACTTGGTAAATCAGAACTACAGCAAAGCCTGCTTCTCAGTAAAAGTAAGCACATTGCTTAGGTCAGAGGTCGTGCTCAGGTTTCTTCTCCAAGGGCTTTGGGGCTTCCACCCCACACACCTCCACTTTCCAATCACCCCAGAAGGTTCCTTGCTTGGGTTTCATACCCCTTCAGGCAGCCAGGTGGCCCCCGCTAGCTAATTCCAGTCCCAGTCAGCATTTTCGTAGAATGGCGGAGGTTCTCAGGAAAGCTCGGGTCTTCATTTGGGAGAGGAATGCCAGTTCCTGAACTGATAGGCACCACTGTCCCCATTTCCGGCGGCGGAGGAGCTAGTTGAGCGTCCTTGAGCTGTAGAAAAGCGTGAGAATCTGAGCGCTTCGCTCAGGGCCGGACCTTGAGTCTCGGTGGGTCTTCCTCTTGCAACACCTGAAGTTCATCCCTCTAAGGGACCCATCCTCTCCGGTCGGAGTGGGTCCTTCGCAGTGCCCTGGCCAGTCCTGCTGCCACCTAGAGGTAGCGGATGCCCTCTTCTTCCACTTTCCCCAGACCTGTTTGAGCGAAGGAGCTGCCAGGTCTCTGTCCACCAGACAGGAAGAAGCTGATAAAGTTCTGCTTTCTGAGAGTGGTCTTCACTTGCAGCCTGAAAGATTCGGGGAAATGAGCACATTCTTCCCCTCTGTCTGCGCTTCCTTACCACTCACCTCTCCTCTCTTACACCCCCTCGCACACCCGGGAGTCCAAAGGCCCCTGAAGGAAGTCATCACTAACGATTTCCTTCAGAGTGGATGTCTGCTCAGTCGGGAGGGTGGTGGGGAAAAGAATACACACAGGAACAGAGGTAGTTGCTCAGACAGCTTGGCATGATCCTGTTCCATCTCCCACTGCTTAGAGGACAAAGTCCCATTTTAAAAATAAGATAGAGGAATGGTCAGGGCACAGAGCAGAGCGGGGGATGGTGAGGGGTGGAGGGGTGTCTCATACAGAACTGCCAATCCCTGGAGCCCCTGAGGCAGCCTTGAGGAGGAATCTGCTCGGTCTCCAGCAGAGGCCCTGTTGCACCCAGGACGGTGCGTTCGGGGCGCACACGGGAAGCGGGCTAGACGCGTTCTCCTAGTAAGGCCGCAGCCAGGGCAGGAAGCCTGTGAGCCTTGGGTTCCTCTTCCACTAGCTTCCCGCACATCAGGGGCCCAGGCCCCGCCAGCCTTGCTGGCTTGCCTTGACTGTTTGAAGGAATGAGTGGTGACAGCCCGAGGCGTCTAGTTTAGGGACCTCCGCGGACCACAGCCTGCTGCCTTCTCCAAGTTCTCTCGGGGCTACTTTTGGAGTCGCCTTAAAAAAAAAAAAAAAAAAAAAAAAACCGAAACCAATCCCCAACTCAGCACTGTTGAATCAGCTGGTCTCTACCTGGCCCCGCACCATGTGACTTGCAGCCGTGATCGCTAACGGTCACCCAGGGACAAATTAAAGAATTGAAAATGCTGAGCTTGAGAAGTTGAATTCCTTACGCTATCTGGGACGTTAATCACCCAGCAAGCGAGAAAGTAGCTGAGGGGCGGGATGACAGCGGAGGTCTGCTCCGGTGAGCCTGAGCCGGGCTGGGCGACGGAATTCCAGGGTGGATGTACACGAAGCATCTGTGCCAAAAACGGGCGCTCAGAGGATCCGGGCGCCAGGAACCGCCCGGTTGCCCCGATGTCCTAAATGAGGGCTGTGAACTCTACAGTTAGGTAACCTGTGGAAGGTTCACTCTCGACTCAGTGGCCCAGGGTCTGTCCACCCATGTGGCTGTTCCCTGACAAGGTGGCCAGTTCCTCGCCCACGGTGGTGAGAAGAGCGCGAGTTGAACGTTCAGAGCTCCTGATCCTCCAGGGAAAAGCTTCCAAGCGCGGGGTGGGGCTGAGGGTGATGGGGCCGCCGGAAGTCGCGGAGCAGGGAAAGCGGGGCGCGCGCGATTTGCAGATAGAAGGCAAATTCTCCATCTGCGTGCAGAGCAGGAAGTGGGACGCGTCGCCACACGCTCCCCTTGGATCAGGGTCGTGACAAATGGCATCTCCTTGAAACGCTGGAAACGGTCAGCCTGCTGCCAAGGGTCTTCCGTGGCAGACACTGCAGGCTCCCGCCGCTGAGTGACTGCTGCCCTGTACCCACTCGGAGCCCAGGAGCCCTCGAGGGCCGCCTTCCTACCGGGCCCTCGACGCCTACGTCTCCCCTCTCCGGGCTGCCCTTCGGCGGGCAGACTGTCTTGGCGCCCTGCCCTCCTCTTCTCTCCGCGCCCCGGTGCTGGGGGCTTCGGCTCACATTTCTCACCAGGCAGCCCCAGGCCCTCCGAAAGCTGCCCAGGCCCGCTCTCCTCCGCAGCCCTAGGTGGGGAGGACAGTTTGTTTGGTGAAGCTCCTCAGACAATGGAAAGTTCCCAGGTTTCCTGGACGTTGTGTGCGGAAGGCGGGGCCGGGGCCAGCTGAAGGCGGTTTCGCAGCCGCGTCCCCCCTCCTCTGCCCCTTCAGCCACTGGGCAGCAGCAGGAGGCGGACAACAGCCTCCTTCGGCCCCTCGGCCGGCCGGACGACCCGCGGCTGCCGCGCCCAACACCTCTGCACCTGCCTGGCTCAGGTGAGACGCCCCAGGGCGCAGGCCTGAGCCGAGCCGGCCCGGCTGCCAGGGGTCGGTGACCTGAGCGGCGGCAGGAGGTGGGGGTGCGAGGCGGGGCATCACCCCGGAACTACACCGTAGTCTAGTTGACCTGGGTAAGAGTACTCGCTTTGCGGCTCAGGAGCCGAGGACCAGTCAACGAAGTTGTGAGGACTGGTTTCATACCTAGAAATGAAAATAATAGCGCCAGGCGCCTCCTCCCTCCCGCGGGGGTGACAGCTCTCTGGTCAGAGGTGCAGTCTGTGGGAGGCTGGGGAGATGCGGACCCCGGGGAGGAAAAGGCAGGCGCGCTTTCGGTTGTTTTAACCCATTTGACGTCAGCAAAAAACCCTGAAATTCCAAACACCAGAAGTGGCCACACAGGGACAACTCAGATCCAGGGCAATGGAGCTGACACTGCGTCCTTGGTCTTTCCAGGAAAGACCGACGCGCTTGGGAAGCAGCCGGCCTTGCCCGGTGGCCAGTCCCGAAAGGCCCCGAGAACTCGGTGGGGACGTGGCAAAGCCCTGCGCGCTGCGCGGGGGGCAGGTCCCACAGAGCCCTCAGCCTGTCCGGCTCCGAGATAATCAGGCTCCGCGAGATGCGGCAGCTCCTCCCGGCCCTGCCTAGCCTGCGCTCCCGCCCTCGGCGCTCAGCGCCCGGTCCGCGCGAACCAAAGCGCCCGCCTCCCCGGCGGCTCCGGCCGGGGCTCAGGCAGCGCTTCGAGCCCTCCGCCAGGCCGGCGCCGGCTCCGCGGATAAGGGGAGCGCGGGGCCTGGGCGAATTGGTCCTTGCAAATCTGTCTCATCATCTGGGTTACACAGAAACAAATCCCAGTGGAGGGACCCCTAAACCCTGTCTGGCACCGACCCGGGTCCCCCGAAAAATCCAAATCTTAGTCTAGTTTCCCTTAGTCTTTGGGCGGAGCAGTCGGCCAGAGCGCAGGGGAAGGTGAAACGCGACCTGCCCCGGTACTCGGCGCCTCCACGGACCCGACGCCTTTGTAGCTGCTCGGATTCCGCCGGTATTTCTGACTCGCCGGCTGGGCTCAGCCCTCCCCGCGGCTCCTCCGCCCACCACGCCCCTTGTGCCCTGCGAGGGTCGCTGTCGCGTCCAGAGCCCGGGGCTGCGAGCACCGCTGGAGGCGCAGAGAGGCTCCGGACAAGGTTGTCCCCGAACTTGCACAGAGCGCGCGTCCCTGCCCTGCTACGCGGTGACCCGCACTGGCCACAGCTCCCAGTGGAAGACCCTGAAGTCGGGCCGCCCTGGCTGCTCCGTGCTCCCTCCCTGCCCCCCGGGCGCCCTCCTCCAGAAGGACCGGAAAGCGGCGCTTTGATCTTGCAAATCAGCAATTTATAGTTTTTTTCCCTCCGGTAAAAAGATGGTTGCACTGAGAGAAAATAGTGTAATTCCGCGGGCGTGGGGCTGAGGAGCGACTCTCCGCGCAGAGCAGGGCCACCAGGCGCGCCTGTGCGCAGTCCTCTCCGCGGGGATCCCCACCCCGGCCGGAAGCCGGCTGCATTTGCCTTTGGCCGAAAGATGTTGAGACAGAAGATGGAGAGGGCGGAAGGTGCGTGAAACAAACTAAAACCGAAGCTCCAGTTCGGGAAGGTGGCCTGGACAAGGGGAGCGGAGGCTAGGGGAAGCCCCCTCTCCCGGAGAGGGCAGCCTCGCGGCCGGCCCAGACTGGGACCGGCGGCGACCGAAGGGCCAAGAAAGAACCGGTTTCTCCGTCATCCTCGCCACGCCGTGAGCTCACGGTTTACTGAAATCTGACCGACGCGTAACCTTTCTTGGCACTTCACCTCGTAACGTCAAACTGGATTAAGAATGGGAAAAATATGAAGTAAAGTACCAAACACCAGCCGCTTCCCAGCGACCCCGCCCAGCCGTCCCGAGGTCCCTCCCTCTTTTGTTGCTAACCTGGCTGACATCTGCGGTCGGCGGTTCCCGGGGCCCAGCTTAGCTCTTCCAGCCCCTCCCTGAGTGGAGTCTTGAACGCGGACCTCTGTCTTCTCTCTGCCGACCAGAAGGCGCTGCGTGTGGCACATCTGTGCCTGCGGAAGGTGCGGGAGATGCCGGCCGCGGGGCGCTCAGCCGGAGTGAGTCCGCTGGGAAGGAGCCTTCACCCTGCAGACCCCAGGCGCTGGCCACGCTGGCCCTGCTTGGGAACCGGAGGTGCTTTTGCCCCCAAGTCTGTTCTCCGACGCCCAACTCATCCTACATTTCTTGGGGGAGAGAGGTGACGGCTGGGAGCCACCAGGTTTGCGCCCAGCCAGGGTTTCAGAAGCTGAGAAGCAGCTCTTGGCCTTTCCTTTGATTTCCCTCCAGTTTCCTCCGTTATTTTCCTCTCCCTTCAAGTTCTACTCTTTCCTTCCATGCCTTCTATCTCCGTAGCTTTTATTTCTCAGTCCCTCCTCTGTCCTAAAAGGTCAGAATCTGTGCTCCTCTGGCTTGCAGGAGGCCTCGGTGGCTCCACCCGCGCCCTGGACCATGGCGCTGCGGGGGCACCGTGGGGGCACTGTGGGAAGCCGAGGCAAAGGCGCTGCTGGCAGCCACAGCTTTGGGGTCCAGGAGCAGGGGCAGCTCCGGAAGTCCTCTCTGTACACACCTTGGCTCAGCTTCCCTCACGTCCCCCTCTGTGTCTGTGAACCTGGCTTCTAATGAGAAGTGATGGAAAGGCAGCAAGCAGAAGTCCTGTGTTGGGTGCCTGCACAGGAGCCTGCTTGGGTGGAAACGTAACTGTAGCACCGAGGGCGGGCTCAATTCGGTCAGGACAGTGGAGAAATCCAGCCCCAGCCCGGGGCAGCACTCATAGGGAGGAGCCTCGGGCAAGGCACAACTGCTTTACCTGGAAAAGCGTTCTACGAGACCTTGTATTTGCCGTCATAGGGAAAAAAATTAAGAAGACTGTTCAGAAACCTAGAGTGGACAAGCAGAATAAAGAAAGAGGGACCTCTTCTGGCAAAGCCAATTGTGCTCAGGGCCTGGGAGTCCCAGCAGCGGCTGTCTCCCTTTCACCTCTATCTCAGGGTTCCCTAGGTCAGCCTGCTCAGGGGGTCTAGGCAGGTGGAGGTCCCAGGGTAGGAGGGCTGCAACCACCCTGACGCCAGCCAGCCACGTGACCAAGCTCTATCCCTGCCTAGAGCCACCTCAGAGCCAAGGAGGCCCAGGGCACAGCGTGGCAAGTTGCTGCCCGAGGTGCTCCCTGGGAAGGATGGGGAGTCAGTGAGACTCAGTATTGCCTGCCCACAAGTTTCCCAGAACTGGTTTGTGGCTTCACGGGGAGTCATCCTTTACAGCCAGTGTCCGAATTTCTGTCTTTGACAGTAAAATGTCCCAAGGGCCTACAAAGTCTCCAAAGAAGGGCAGGTGCTTTGAACTGAGCAGGAAGCTCCCAAGAGCTTCTGCATCCTCCTAATCGCACAATTACCAACCCACAAGCTAGAAATTACCGGCAATGGAGGAGCCCAGGATCAGTTGGGTTATTACAGGGTCCACAGAAAGGAGGTGTTTCCAGAGCCAAGCAGCCGTCCCCACTGGGCAGTAGTACTTCCGGGTCAGCCCAGGAGCTCTGCAGCAGGGCCTTTCTTGATGAGCCCAGCCTGAGGCCTCTGCTGGGCTTCTTTCTGGGAGCAGCCCACCGTGCTTGCTCAGCTGGGCATTCAGCTCCAGACCTGGCTCCTCTTGGGTACAGCCTGTTGAGAGCCTCTGCCCCTTTGCCTCTGCTCTAGCAGTGCTTTGTTCCACCTGGGAAGGGCTCCTCCTTGTACTTTACACCTGGAAAGACATCCTTTTCAGTCCCGTGAGACAGTTGCATCAAAGCATTTCACTTCCTGGTGACATTCCCTGTGTCTCTTGCAGACAGAGAGAATTGAGGTGTTCACATTTCCTATGTTCCTATGTGCGCAAGAGGACAGGCTGGGGAACAGGAGTTAAGAATTCTGGCCCTGAAGCCAGATTACCTGTGCTAAATGCTGTGAGATCTTGGCTGAGTTTCCTAACACTTTTGTACCTCACAGTTTTCCGTGTAAAATTCTGCTGGTAATATTAGTTCTTGGCTCACAGCATTCAAAGCAGGTAGATTGAGTTCTTGTAAAACACTTAGTACAGGGCCTGACACCGAATAAAAGGTTCAATAAACAGTTACTTTTCATAAGCAATGTAAGAGAATGAGACTTAGTGGCTAGAGGGGACACCCAAACTGAGCATGGTAGCACATGCTTATAATTCTAGCAGTTGGGAGGCTGAGGCAGAAGGATTACCTCAAGTTCAAGGCAAGGCTACATTCAACACTACTATGGAGATCTTGTCTCAAACAGGAGGGAGGATGAGAGAGAGAGAGAGAAGGAGAGAGGGAGGGAGAGATTCAGGGAGAGGGAGAAAGAAAGAGAGAGAGAGAGAGATTGAGGAGGGGTATGAAAATAAAGACATCTTATCTTGCTTGCTTTTTATGGGAAGTGCGGCCTGTGGGTAGTATTGCCTTCTGCATGTTTCTGAGCTGGGTCAGAAGTCTTCATTTTTAATGTTGAAAGCAGCCGAGGACAATGATACTTCGTATTGGGGCAGTTCCAGTCCCCTTTAGAGCCCCTGACGTTTGCCCTTTTGAGCTCGGAACCCCCTTAGCTTTCTGGTGTGGCAAACGCCATGGAAGGTTAGAACACAGACTCACAGACTATTCCATTCCATCCTGAGAAGGTCTTCATTCACTTGGATTTGGTGGCTGCCCTGTGAAGTTCTTGGGAAGAATGTGAATTCTGTGAGTGCTTTTCCTGGTTAGAGACAGACAACATTTCCCTGTCCTGGATGGCTAGGGTCCTCGGTTGTGGGCCCAGGACTAAAAGCATCCTGGGGCAGTTGGACACTCGTGGTAGAAGGCCCATCCCCACCTCCCCAGCAGCAGTACTGCCGCCTCTCCACACAGTCTCTGCTCTGAGACACTCTCCAGGTTATAAAAGAAGATCTCAGTCACTTCAAGGACAGCTAGCATCCTGGTACTGATAATCTTATCCTGGCCAGTGTCTACATCACCAGGAGTCTCAGACTGTACATATCACCCAGGAATTCTGAGTTCTTTCTGATTTATTTGATTAGATTTTAGGTAGAAGCAGTAGCCCACGAATTATGCACCAAAACAAAGAAGAAACCTTCCCATGACCTAATTCATATCCTTAGCAGCTTCCACATTCCTACCAGAGTCCAGCATGACCTTGGGGAGGGCCTAATCCCGACTTCTCCTTGGAGCTGCACACCGTATCCATGTCTGCTATAGAAAGTCACCTTCCTCCTCTTGAACTCATTCTTTCTCCACTGGTGGAGAGAGGGACGTGAGCATAGAGGAGCTGTCACAATCTACCAGCAGTGCTTGTGGACCAAGCTCAGGTGGCATCAGATCCCACAGTTCCACTAAAGACCTTTTGCTCGTGGGGGGCTGTTTCACTAGGGACAAATCCAGTCCAATCACTTCTGAATGATTTTTATTTCAAGTCATCATGACATCAAGGCCAGAACTCATTGTGTTCCTAGTCCTTGTACCTGAGTAGAATTTAGCACATGCGTCCTTTCCTATGCTTCCTTTCCCAACCGGCCCAAAGGATTAGTCTTTGTGTTTTAAGGTGGTCACAGAGTTAGACCATAGGGCCTGGTGCTTCTTTACCTCTTTGCTCAATAAACTTTAGGTAATTCTTCTTCTGTGGAAGAAAAAAAATAAAAAGGAAATCTTTGCTTATCTAAGCACCTGCAAAGCCAGCAGGACGGAGGTGTTACATTTTGGAGATGTACCTCGAAGAGCTGGGAGTCTTTTGACTGCGAAGAACCACAAAGAATTGTGCTTTTAGGTTTTGTCCACCTGGGTGGATTCAGCTTTCCGGTTCTGAAGTGAGAAAGGTGCTACACTGGATGAGAACAAAACAAGACAAAGCCCTGCTGCCTGAACTGGTTCTGCCATTTCCCCTTGGTGCTGGTCCACGAGGAGTCCCTTCTGACAGACCTGGGGCTTTGCTGGAGGCCCCAACCCAGGGACCTCCTGGTTCTCCATAGGAGTGAGGCCTGGAGACGGGGTGCTTCTCCTTGTCCCCTTCTAATGTCAGCTCAGAGCTTTTGCCCAGGAAGGTAGCTCACTGCACATCAAGAAAAGAGCGTCAGGATCAGCGTTGCGGATCAGAGTCCAAAGAAACTAGGGACTGGGGCTGGTACACGGCAGGGTGAATGCTGAATTTCTGCCCACGCTCGTGATGTGTGCTCGCAGGCACGTGCCGCTTCTGGGTTCATGCTTGATTCTAGAGAGACTTCGGTCCAGGTGAGTGTGTGAGGTACACGCATGTGTGTGTTTCAGAAGATATGGCTCTGTGTAGTCGCTGCACGATGCATAAGGATCCTTGTACTTTCAAGGTTCCTGTCCAAGCGTAGGGTGATGGTTAATTATCAAAATTTAGTTTGGGGTGCGCACTGGTGGTCTCAAAAGTCACGCTTTCCCTGGGCCCTCAGGAATGCCAAACGAGAAAAGGTGGAGCTCCCTGGAGGCTAGGCGGAGGGACCTCAGGACCCCTCCCAGGGCCCTGGTTCGGGGGCACCTGGGTACCCAGGGACAGGCTCCTCTGGCAGGCGGTGAGCTCAGCGGAGGCTGAAGTCTCGCTTCCTGCGAAGTCGGCAGGACGCGGGCTGGCGCGCAGCGCCCTGGGCCGGACACCGGCTGCGCCTAACGCGCAGGGAAAGTGGGGCTGGGCCGGGCGGGAGGACGGGGTTTCCGCGCCTCTGGGGCGCGGCCGCTTCGCCAGGGCCACACAAGGCCCCCTTTGTGGCAGGCCCAGCTCCGGAGCGCGCCCAAGTCAGGAACAATAGCGCAATGTTGCCGCCGCCGGCCAGCTCTCCCGGCCACACCGTGGCGGCCGAAGGCGAGGAAACCGGGTGGCGCTTTTTTATAGCCGCAAATATAAAATCGGGGCTTTCCCCCCTTTCGCTCGCCTCTTGCCCCAACGCCGATAGAAAGCAGATAAATTTATGAAGGGCGAGCTAAGAGAATAATTACAGGGTGAAGGCCGTTAAATTTTATTTCCAGTCCCAAAGGCAAAACCTGTGATTTTATTGCAAACATCTGGAAGGACCGAGAGGTGAGCACGCTGCTGGTTTAAAATAAAAATAGAAGACTCTACTTCTCGAAAACAAAAAAACATCGTGAAAGACCTTTTGGCCCCTTGGACTTTTACTTTTAAAAAGTGTGTGTGTGTAGGGGGTGGGAGGTCGGTCGGATAGACAGCGACGCGGACGACCCAGAGCCACCTGAGCCACCGGCGCCGCCAGGCGGAGTGCTGGGGAGGCCGCGGCCTCCGCCGAGCTGACCTTAGCCCGCCTTTCCACAAATCTCTTCCCTCCCGCCGGGCCGACCACTCATGCCGCCCCTGGAGTGCTCTGTTGTTGCTCTGGGATGTCAGTCTGGAGAAGTGGGAAATGGGAACGAAGGGCTCACATTGCCGGAAGGTTCTGTCACAGCCCCAGGAAGACCTGACTCCCACATCGTCCTCAACCAAGGGTCAGCTTGCTTTGCTTAATGGTAAATTATTCAGAACACCTTCACAGGGCTACTCCTGCCCTGCCTAAGGTCATGCAGTACCGGTTTAAGTGGGCCTGGCCCTGGCCCCACCTCCTTCTGAGTCCTTGTGATTTCTTCCCTCCCCATAGTGGCCTCAGAATGCTTTTTACCTACTTTGACCGCCAAATTCCCTGCAATCCCCTTGCCCGAAACGCCCCGCAGTGTCCTGGTCGTGTTTAGGGGCGGCCTAATACGTCCTGCCCGTCAACTGTTCTTAACTTTGTTTTCAATTACTCAGAACTGCCAAATCAAAGCCGGCTGGTGGGTCGGTCGCCTTGGTGTTGTGGCATTTGCAGGGGTGGAATCAGAGGTGATGTTCGGTATGGGGAAACGGGGGAGAGAGAGACAGGTGTAGGGAGGGTTGCAGGCTCCTTCTGGGAATCGCCCTTCATGTTTGAGATTCTTCTCTTGATGCAGAAGAACTGTTTTGCCTTTGAAAATTTGGACTGTCCGGGAAGTTTGCGGTGAGCGGACACTGCTCTGCCCTTTTCCTCCCGCCTGTCTCCTGCCAAGGCTGGGCCTGGGCCTCCGCTTCCCCAAGTGACCGTACAGGTGACACCCAGGGATGTGGACCTCTCGATGCCCTACAGACACCCCTTCCCTCTGGGGTCCTGCGGGGCTGGGCTGGGGGCATCCAGCTTGATCCTCAGCAGCAGCAGGCCTGAAAGAGACCGAAGGTGACTCAGGACATGTGAGATCTGCCCCAGCACAGGGCTGGAGGGTTTGAGTGCTGGGGGCATTAACTTGTACTCTTGTCCCCAAAGGTTAAAAGCGAAGCAGGAGTCCTTTGGGCAGTGACAGAAGTTGTATGTGATCACACATTTGTGCCTACACTGAATCCCCACAGTCCTCTTTCCTGTTCCAAACTGCATTCTCTTACACATATTTCAGTCACATGAAGAAAAACACCTGGCTCGATCTTTGTCCAGACTTTCCTCTCCATCAGCACACAGTTGCACACCAAGGAGGGCACACTCCTGGGGAGAAGAACTTTGTTGAACGTTTACAGTCACAAATACACACAGGAAGGAGGCAAGAAGCAAGAGACCCCAGATGCTGTCTGCCATTTACCTAGAGCAACCCCTGTGTCCATGACAGCTCCAGCCCATCTTGTCTTCATCTGGGTCCGTTTCTCTGGCCAATTCAGGATTCTAGGATAAGAGTGTATAGGACAGAAGTGAGGGTAAGGAGTGTGTGTGTGTGTGTGTGTTGGGGGGAGTTTTCTGCAATCGGACTGCTTTGCTGTGCTTTGGAGCGGGGTGAAGGCCCTGTTCTATCCTTTTTGAATGTTATGGGACACTGTGCCTGCGGGTGACTTTGTGGGCTCAGTCCTCTCGATTTCCATTACTGGCTGATGGATAATCAAATGCCGTGTCTTGTTGGTAGCAAACGTTTTTCTGCCAAACATGGCAGCATGTGGCCTACTTCTCAGTCCAAACTAGCTCTGAGAGAGGAGAAAGCAAAGGGAAGCCAGAGAGAGATGGTAGAAACAAGCTACAAGCAGGAGGAAAGAGCAGAAAAACAATCTGGAGGGTGACCCTTCCTCCCAGGCCTGGTCCAGGCACACAGCAAAGGACAGACTGCCAGGCAACGGCGAATTAAAAGCCCAGGGATGAGGGGAAAGAGAATTATACGCGCCCAGCCTGCCTTTCCTCCAACGCTGTGCCCATTGAAAACCAGGTCACTTTCAGCTGCAGCTTCCACATCAGGCCAAGTAGTGACTGGCGGAGGCCTTGAGCCTCCACCCAGCGTCCCAGAGCTGTCAGAGGCCCGAAGCTCTCAGGCCTGGCGTCCAACTCTGGTACAACTCCCAGAAAACCCCGGAACTGAACAGTGCAGGTAGAAGGAAGACCCACGTGGGGTCTGGGTAAATCACGCCCATCCCTTGCTTTTCCATTTTTCCTTTTGCCTCTGGTGTGCCTGTGCTCCTCAGAGCTGAAATCCAAGTTGAGGGAAATCTCACAGGGGCCCAAGGTGCATTCACAAGTGCTGTGCCTACCTTCTAGTAGCAGAGACTTTTCCAGTTTCTGTTATAATGTATGGAATAACTTGCACTGGCCTGGGGTTAGGCAGGAATGTGGTGTTTCAGAGGCTTCTGGGCTGTCATTTGATGGAAGGTCCTGTAGGAGCTGGGGTGTGTGTGTGTGTGTGTGTGTGTGTGGCTTTAACACTCCAAGGATACATAGGATGTAAACGTCCAGAACCACACCCTGCTCAGGGCCTGGCTGCCTGAGATCCATTTGCTTCCCCTCTGTCTCTAGCTACAAATTGGTGGCGGGATAGATTCCCTTTAATCAGGATGTAGGGACCACAAGATGAGGCTGTGAGTCGTCCAATGCTGAGAAATCAGAGATGTTGTTCAGGCTTGGCAGGACCAAGTCCCGGGCCCATCTGAGCTTGCTTGCTGCAAGGTTGCTCTCGGAGTCTCTTACCGTAACCAGTGTCCAGTGGTTTAACTTGGGATGGGGTGCAAGACGAGAATGGTCAGGAAGGTTGAATTTTAAGTTCCTTAGATGCTCCAGGTGAATAGTCTCTTGAAAGATTTTAATAAGGGCGGGGGGAAGGGAAGGTGTCCAGCAGGCAAGGAGAGAAAACTACGCTTTGGAGGTGATAGGATTGAAAAGGAATTTTGAAAAAGCTCCTTCTCTGCTATGAAAGTTGCCTGCTACCTTTGTCCGGCACCCCTCGGGCTCTGTGAATAGTAACCCCAGATAGGCGAAGCGCAGCTCTGGACTCAGCTGCAGGCGAGTATTTGCTGCTAGCGGCTGGTTGCAAAGACCGTGCATTAGGACTCTCTTGCTGCCAACCTCTCCATCGTGAGGCTCCGGGTGTCCTCCTCCCCCAGGTAGCGCTGGAGGAAGGCGGCAGTCTAGAGCTTTAGTTACAAGGTCCTGCATAGTAACGGAGCGTTTTTGTTTCGTTTTGCCTTCAGCAGAGCTGCTTCTAGCATATGCACAGGAACACGGGAACCTGCGCGGTGAAACTGGGCAGAGCCTTCAAGCACCTGGGGCAGGCGTGAGACTCAGAATCGTTTCTGGCCTTTTGGGGGCGGGTTAACGTTTTTTGCCAGAGCCTCCAAAATCCAGATCTGCAATTAAACACGACCAGGGGCTCTCAGTGCTTATGAGACGCAGCGTACTGGGGTGGAAACCTACGATTTTGGTAGTGCGGATGTTTGTAACAAAGCAAACTAGACCCGGACTGTCCACATCGCCTCCCTACCCACTTCCAGTCACCTTGGGGCACCGGGAAGCCAGGGGTTAAAGTCGGCTCGGGAGCATCCTGGGGATTAGGGCAGCAGCCTTGGCCCGAGCCTCAGTCTCTCCCTTCTCCTCATTGGCCCGCGCTCGCAGGGTTTCTCCTGTTCCCTTCTTACCATTGGCTGGGGCTGGCTTTTCCGCCCCCTCTGTCTTTTTCTTCCTCCCCCCTCCCTGTCCCTCACCCCTCGGACAGGAGCGCACTGCCTGCCCCTAGTCCTTGGGAAGGGAGGAATTTAGAGAAAAAAAAGTTTCCCAGAAACTTGGATCAGGAAAAGGACGGGAAGACTTAGAGAGGAAGAGGGAGAGGGAGGAGAGAAAAAGGGTGGAGAGAGAGAGAAAGAGTGAAAAAAGATGAAGTCCGGTCGGCGCAGCCTGTGAGCGCCTCCCGGGCGGTGGGCAGCAGGACTGGGCTCGGGCGGCGAGCGGGCGGCGCTCGGGCGCTGGTTCCTAGCGGCTCCGCGGCGGAGGCGGGAGGCCGCAGGGGAGGGAGGTGCCGAGCACAGCGGAGCCGCCGCCTCTCCCGGCCGGCCCCGAGGCGCTGGCAGCGTGAGGGCGCCGGGCTGCTCCCTCGGTCGTGGGGGGCGAGCGGGGCCGGGTGCTGGCGGCTAAAATGAGTGAACGGAGAAGATCTGCAGTCGCCCTGAGCTCTCGAGCGCATGCTTTCTCCGTTGAAGCCTTGATCGGCTCCAATAAAAAGCGAAAACTGCGAGACTGGGAGGAGAAGGGGCTGGACCTGTCCATGGAGGCGCTGAGCCCCGCTGGCGCCCTCGGAGACGCGGAGGACGCGGCGGCGCACGGCCTGGAGCCCCGCCCGGGTGAGTGCTGCCCCGGCCTGGGGCGGACGGCGCGGGAGGCCGAGGGCGTCCGCCGGCCCTGGAGCCAGGCCGCCGCCGCCTCCCTTCCTCGCTCCGACGCGGGTTTCTTTTTCCCAGCTCAGTCGCTCAGAGCTTCCCTAAAGTCCCCGGAACCACTCTGGGGGCCTCACTAGCGCCTTGCACTCTCTGCCGGCCTCAGGCGAGGAGGCCTGCACGCTCGCACCTCGTTTCCTCCCCGGGGCAGAGGCTGCAGACTCCCAGTTTCGCAATGGAGGGCAACCCGGAGAGCCCAGGGTCGGACTGGCACTGCCTCTGGGAGGACGGGAGCGAAGTTCTGGGACGCGTATTTGAGTGGGAAAATGCCCGGGGTGTCTCATTGAACCCCAAACCTCAGCCCTCACCCTCTCCCAACTGACTTGTGGATGGCGGAGTGCGATTGTATTTCCACCTGGTTGGAGCAGGAGCCGATGTTAGACTTGTGGCACTGCACCCTTGGTCACTTCGGGGAACCCACGTCTCTGCGTGTTCGGGGTAGGGCCCTGGGTTCAGCTAACGTGTGTCGGGATATGTGTGTATTCTGGGCATAAAGTGCACGCAGAGCACCTAACACGTAGTGCGAATGTCGGCGTCTGTAGTTCACCAGAACCCTGGGGTAGGGTCACTTTTGTGCTCAGTGCCAAGATTTCAAGTGTGCAAAAGCAGCCCTGGGGGACAGCTGTTGTCAGGAGCACCTCGTGAGCATGCACACCACCGACACAGCGTTCACTCTCACTCGCGGCCCGGTTTGAGGGCTTTAGAAATTGCCCAGCTGTGACTTCTGAAGCCACCCCGCAGTGTTCCTGCTGACCCGCCAGGGCGAGAGAAGAGAGAGAGAGAGAGAGAGAGGAGAGAGAGATAGCGCGCTCGGCAGCGGCTGCGCTTTGGCAAGACCTGGCCGAAGGGTGGGAGCTCAGGAGCCGGGGATCCCAGCTGGAAAGCTGGCCAAGCCCGAGGAGGGACAGCTGTCGCTTACATGTTCTCTGTAGGCAGTGACAGTTCAATTTCCACGCTTCTGAGGATAATAATAACGCGATTAGCAAGCGACCTGCACAGGCCGAGTTTTATGAATTCTCCGTGTTCTTGTGCCCTGTTACGGAATTTGAGTTTAGTGCTGGGGAATTATTTTTATTAGTCGATGAAAAGAAAATTAAAAGGAGATTTATTTTGTCCGTCCAGGTCCTTCTCTGTATTTGGATGCGGGTGCAGGTCCAAGCGGACCCCTTCGTGGGCAATCCGGGAAGGAAACTAGGTGAATGTGTTTCCTTTATCCACTCAGTCTACTTCCTCACCTCATTTCTCTCTTGTCAGAGATCTCACCGCGGCCTTCCTACAGTTCATGGAAATTCTTTAGGACTTATGACAACGTCTGACTTAGGAGGTTCTTCTCATCTTCTTTTTTGGACAGTGGGAAAAACAAATTATTTAACTGTGCTGGGCAGACCCTCTGTGCTTCTCTTGAGAAGCCCTAAAGAGCCTGTCTAGGGTCCTATGTTCATAGAGTTTAGTCATAAAAATGGATTCTGCTCAGTTTTCTTCTCTGCTGTTCTTCTGGGCCGGAAGTGAGGAAAGAAAAGTGAGCATATCCGGGTGAAGATGGACCTTTGCAAGCATTTGAACATAGGGAGGTGGTGTCCAGAATCCCTTAGCTCCTGTGGGAGGCTGTGAGATGGAAAGCCTTAGAGAACTCACCATGCAAAGGCTGGTTGGTCATTTCTTAGTATCACTTTAAAAAGAATATGGGCTTTTGCAATGGAGAAAGCAAAATATATTTATGAGTGGGGGTCCAGGAGGAAGAGGCAGGCAGACCACGGGAGGGCTTTCTACAGAGCTGGGTCACAGGCAGTCAGATCAGTGTGTGGGCAGTGGGACTAAGTTGGGGCCTAGGAGTGGCAGAGGCTTTGGACATAGGCCGAAAATGTGTTTCAGCAAAAGGGCTTAGTGGCCCCTAACCGAGCAGAGGAGGCCTAGCTGGGGGCTGTGGTCTCAGGTCTGAGCAGAATTTGTAAGCGGGGGATTGGGGACCTCTGGGGGCCTTTCTTTTTTCCTCTAATATAGTTTATCCTAAGGAAGATGCAGGGCTCTGTTTAAAGAGGTGTGTACAGAGGAGTAATGCAGGCGATCCAATCCGGCTGCTCCAGGGCAGTGTCTGGCTGCTGGGCCTCACTATTCTGTGCAACCTGCCTTCTCATGGTTGGAGCACAGAGGCTGCTGCGGGCCCACCGGGCTTTAGGCCCAAAACAAGGAAGGGACAAGAAACAAAACAAAACTAATAAAAGCAAGATTTCTCGGGGGCTTGCGGAGAAAACACACACACACACACACACACACACACACACACACACACACACACACACACACAGAATATCCGTGCAGAGCAGGCATAGTGGTTGTATTTACTACCTGCATCATCATCTTCTTCCAGTCTGTTATTTTCACCTAAATGCCTGGGTTCCTCCTACAACCTAAGCCTCAGATTCAAATGCTCCCAATGGATTCAGAGATCACTTTGACTTTTGCTTTTTCACAACTCGTTTTTCCGCCTGGTGGAGCAGGGCTGGCATTAACTTCACCAACCTGCAGCCTTGGGAGACCAGCCCGGGCTGCGCGCATTGGGCACTCACCCGTCAGAGGTCACCGTAGGTATTTCTAAAATATCCACTGAGCGTAGGGAGCCCCAAAAATCCAGAGGCGCGTGGAGATGTGGAGGATACAGGGAGGTACTTCCACCATCCCGTTAGCGTCCGTCTGGGTTCTCTTTTGGAGAAGCCGATGGGAATCAGCCCGCACAGGCCGGACAGGGTCTCTACAGCGCTTTCTAAGGAACATCCCGCTCGCCCCCGCCTCTCCTTAAGCAGCAACAGGAAACTTTCTAGCCGGATGGGCCGGAACAGCTGCTACAGCTGCGGCCTCGGAAGTGTATTTTGAGCGCGCGGCGGCGCCATTTGCGCCCAGACAGTCCCCTGCTCCTCCTTGTCCCGCCAAGTCTGGCTTGGGCATTTCCCGCCCGAATCCCGAGCGGAGTGTAGCTGAGGCCCGGTCTCCTGCGGAGCGAAATAATTCAAACCTTCTGCGGAGGGTTTTCCCCTTCAGATCCCGCAGGCCCGAGCCGAGGCGCGGGTGGTGGCCGCGCACAGGCCGCAGGCCGGGACGCGCAGCGATGGGGCCTCGCCTCGGCCGCAGCCTCCCGCAAACCCCTGGTGAGAGGCGCTGGCTGAGCCCCACGCTCAGCAGGCCCTACGCATTAATCCTGCATATTTTTTGTTTGTTCAGAGTAAAACTCCGAGATTGTAATGCTGACATTACCTCTTCACACACCCACTTCCGATAGGGAAACGGGATGTCACGGAGGGAGTGCCTTTTCCCTTACTGTTGAGTACGGAATGGAGGGAGAGGCGCTGGAAGCCCGCAGGGAAAATGCGCTCGGGCCGATGCTAGCACCAGCCGGGCCCAGGCGAGGCCGCACTGCGGGACGGGAGCGGGCCCGGGTCGGCGGCCGCGGAGCGGCTCCCAGCTGCGGTGCGCCCGGCCGGGCAGCCAGGCGCGAGGTTCCCGCCTCTCGGGTCAAACGGCTTCTGCAGAGACCGCGGGCTTGGGAAGCGGCCTTGCCTGCTCAAGCCAGAGGGAGGGAAGGACTGAATTTGCCACCGGTGGGTGAGGACAAAGGCCACTTCCAATCTAAGGACTGCAGACGCCCTGAGGGGGCGCGGGTTGGGAGCGCAGGGCCATGGCTCCCTGGGAGGTTAAGGAGACTTTGTGTTGAGACTCAGGTCCCAACGGTGGCACAACAGAACTCAGTGGGAAAAGGGCAGTAATTCTTACAGCTCCATCTCAAAAATGTGACAAGGGTAGGGAAGACGAGGAAAACTCCGTGCTCGGGGTCCAGCCGGGGAAGGTGGCGTGTACTGTGGGCTTCTTAGCGTGTGCCCTTCCCCTCCACTCCCGCCCCAGTCCTCGGCTTCAGAAACCCGCGGGATCAGCCTAGGGATAACACATAGGGGTGCCAAGGTGGTGGTGGGGGGCTGTGTCTTCCAGCGTGGCCCCTCAACCCTGACGCTTCTTTGCCTGTTAGAGGACTCGCCCTCACCCCAGATTACAAGCCTGCTGGGCACCTAACGCTTTCCCAGGGAGATCCGCGGTAGCTCGGGCCCTGCAGTGCTGAATTCCTGTCTTTCTCGCCTCACTGAAGTATTTCTTGTCGCGCGCTCTATTTGGAGTCCCAGCTGGCCACTTGGGATTTCCTAATTTTATAGATGAAATTCTCAGAAAAGTTCACGAGGAGACGCTTATGTAGAGGAGGAGGAAGAATTAAATTTCTCCAACTGGAGTTGGGACTGAGATTGGATTGACACAGGTCTGCTGTCGTTTTCTTGGTATCTCTGGCGCCCCATGTCAGAGCTTTCAAATGGTATGTTTATTAATTATGAAAAAGCCAGGGGAAACCATTTCTACTGCTTAAAGCACTTGAAGAACGAGTGAAGAATATCCTGAAATGCCTAGTCGGTGGGCCAGAACTAAAAATATGAGGTCCTGGTGGCTTGTTCCCCCCATTTGTCTGTATAACGCCCGCCCCTTGCCTGTGTGGACATGAGGCTCATGGAGGCAAGTACCTCATCATTAATCCCCCGCGTTGTTGAGCAACAAGAAGAGAAAGACAAATAGGTTTTGGCCCCCAAAACTCAAACATTGTGTCCATCCAAGCCTCTCCTAGGGTATTCACGGGTGTTACTAAGGAGCTGCATATTCCAGATTTAGCACGATCATTGTCCTGGCAAAGAGACAATATTAATAAAATGAGAAAATTCTTTTGAGAGTCTGCTTATGGGCTCTGGAGGACCTTTCTTGCACTGAGGAGAAAAAACAATTTCTGCTTAAATTTTTGAGTGAATTTCTCTTCGGAATGACTTCAGATTAAAAAAACAACAACAACAAAAAACAAGCAAGGCTGAGCTGTGTGAATTCCACAGGGACGTGGGGAGGGTGACACGTCCCGTCCTTCATGCGCAGTGGAAATGCGGAGGTCCATGGGATCGTCATTTTGGTATCACCACTGGAAACAGCTTTCCTGCTCTCACAAGATTAAATAGTTCAACAGTTTCATACTTCGGGAGTCAAACGATTTTCCCATTGGAGGTTTACATTTTGATCAGTTAGAGTATTTTTCACAAAAGGAGTAGTAGAGAACTGGTAGAATGTGAAATCTTTTTTTTTTTTTCCTTTTTCTTTTTCTCCTGTATGGGTGTTTATTTTTACTTTGCGTGTCCTGGCTGTTACTGTCTCCAGTTTTATATGCCCACGACTGAGATACTCAGGGGTCTAAGCTGGGAACAACAATTAGCAGATTTATAAATCAGGGTGTGTTTACACTTCTTTGAAGGGAGTGTAATCATTAGTTAATTTAAGTGAGTCCGTTGCTCTAAGTGTTCAGGTGGAAAATGAGACTGGATAGGAAGAACCTGCTGAGAAATGAGACGAAGTGGGGAGTTTCAGCAAGGAGGGAGGGTAATCAGCCTTCACTCAGGGCCCTTAATGGCTTCACTTTGAGGCAGGATATTTTACTAACCGCAAGTGGTGATGAGCTTTGATACCAGAAATATGAACAGGTCTCGCCATCACTTTTTTCTTTTCTGTATTTTAAAAAAATCTAGCCAGTGTCTAGTTTTGTCCATTACAGAGAAGTGCACTACCTGTATATACATGCATGTTTATACCTGTTTCCCATAGATACATGCATAAGAGCCACACATTTATGCGTGTGAAAACTATCAGCGTGGTATATGCAACATAACAGCATCAGTTCTGAGTGGGATAGCGTATTTAAGAGAGGCGTGTGTGCGTGCATGCGTGTGTAGGTGTTTGCCTGTACCAGTGTGTGTGTGTGTGTGTGTGTGTGTGTGTGTGTGTAGCCAGTTCAGCAAAACTGGGAGTACATAAAATTAGGGAGGCTAAATATTTTGTCACTTTCGTCTAGCATTTGACAGTCTCAGAGAATTCCAGGTTTGAAACTTCTTGACACCATTTTCATAAAATTCTTAGATAAACTGATGATTTTTTGACCAAAGTCTAAAGGAAAACACCAGAAACTGAGGCTGTGCAGATTACAATTTTTAAAGAACTGGGCCAAAGGAAAATTTTGAACTAAATTAGACATTTAATTTTGTGAGTAATGCGGTCTTTATATTGGATGGATAGAATGCTGCTTTTAATTCTGAACGCAATTTTATGTTTCCCCTTGTGGAAAGTACACGGAGTCACTACGTTAAATCTGGATAATAATCATGTCTATAGAAATAACAAGAGAAACTTTGAGATGTAGAGAAATTCATTTAAAGAACTAAAAATATATGTGTACATTTTCCTTTCAATTCGTGTTTTTATTTTTTTAAACAATATAATTGTTGAGGCTTAAATGAGTTGATTGCAGGAAGTGCTCGTACCTTTTATAGGATTAAAAAACAAAACAAAAGAACAGCTCGCTACAAATCACAGTACAGTTCCCCCTGAGAGGGATCATTAGAGGTCGTTACTGTGTACTGCGCTTGCCGGAGCTTTGCAGTTTTGATTCCTATTTTTTTTAACTAGGTGAACCGACGAATTCCGTCCCAGACACGCTCCCTGCCGCCCCCCACACAGGCTGGCGCTCCCGGCTCGGAAGGTAGTCAGCCCCAATTTTCTGTTGCAGAGACTTCACCGCGGGAGCGGCGGAGGTTGCACCCTTCTTGGGACCCTTTCCGTGGGAAAAGGGGTATTTTTGGTGACTTTCACGAGTCAGGATTAGGCCGTGTGGCCTCTGCCGGCGCTCGGGCCGTCGCTCGGCCTCTGCGGGCAGAGGGCTGGGTCGGAAGGACCTGGCGCCCGGGTCGGGTCCTCGCACCGGCGCAGGCTGCGGTGCTGCTGGGGCGCGGGCGCTGCGCTCCCTTTGCTCTTGGGGCAGCGGACGAGCGCAGTGGTTGCGGCGGAGTCTTTGAAAGCCGGAGCCTGAAATCCCGAGGGACAGTCTGTGCCCTTCAGAGTTCTAATTACATCCTGGAGCATTGTGGAGATTCTGGGGTAACCAGGAAAACCTTGGTAAAATTCATTCCCCCCAAAACCACCGGACCCCCAGAAAAACAACAAATCAGAAAAACAAACGGAACCGAGGATCTTACACCTCGCGCCCTGAGGGGAGTTTGAGTTTTGCTTTCATCAGGCTGAACAAATTTCCGAGGAATCAAACTGACTTCAAACATTAGCAATTAGAAACGAAGACTCCCTGGGCCTGCACAACTTTTAATCCCTAACCATTTCCAAATGGGTAATTCTAGGGTCAGTACGTACTGTAGCCGGTCTGCTACAGGGGAAGAGATCCTGTCCACGCAGGACGCACAGGGTCCGTTGGCAGGGGACATCCGGAGTTGAGATGCTCCAGTCAGGAGCTGTGCTCCACCTAACAGAGGGACAGCAAACGATTGCTGTTCACGTTGTAACTGGCGATTACAAAAAGTGAAAATTCTCCAAGAGAGAAAACACTCAGCTTAACCAAGTAGGTGATGACCACTAGTCACTGATAGTCATGAACTTCTGTAAGAAGCCTGCGGCAGAGGTCTCGCTCGAGCTCGGCTTTGATGGGCAGACGGAAGTCCGGCCCAGGCACCCTGCTGGCGCCCAGGCACCCTGCTGGCGCCCAGGCTCTGGCCTCTCCTGGCTGCTGAGCCCCAGTTAGCTGCCTGGGGTTAGGTGACTTGGGTGGGTTTTGGCTTCTGTTCTTGCTACTGAAACAAAAATCCTGATTTTTCTAGTGTGAAAGAGCAAGTGTTTGTACGGAGATGTGATGGTGAACGCAGCAGCGGTACATTCAGCAGTTTTCTCAGTTCAGAAATTTAAGGTTTTTTTTTTTTTTTGTAACAAAGGCTAAAATGGATTATATACACTGCTTCAAAAGAGTTTAGGTAGAAAATTAAAAGCTGTCAGAGGAATGCACAGTAGCAAAGCGTCTCAGAGTGCTTGCCTCTGTGGGTCTCTGTACTACAAAGCTGTTCCTATTGACGCCCATATTTTCATACCTGTGTATTATGGTAAGAAAAGGAGGGGTGAGCTTAAGGTTGGGAGACCTAGAGTCCAGTGCTCATTTTACCGTTAATTTTAGAATCAGGGATATAGAAGCAGACATATTAATGCTGAAAAGCAGTGTTTTCAAGTTTCTTCACAGCCACGGAAGAGGTCTCAGTTCCTGGTCTGTCAGATGAGAGCGCTCTGCTCCAGTGAAACTCGAGGCCCCACAAGCTGGGAGATCTAGTAATCATGCTAAAGTTTCTCTTCCAAATAACAACATTTCCTCTTAATGCACTTGGGCCATCACTGGACCAACCCTTACTTCGGTGGAATGAGGGAGGATTTCCCTGAAGTTGTGGAAAGTAATGCTATTAGCAACACACAGTCAGAAAACAATTTTATTTTTATTTTTTCTTTTTGAGCTGAAATTAAGAGCTTTCATAAAACGCTTGAAAAAGATTTATATTAATATCACATGTTCGGGAGTCCCGGGGTTAGCGGTTTCCAGGCTTTTGTGTTTGATGTAACCTATTGTTGCTCATGTGGATAATGCCGGAAAGGGTTCTGTGACATTAATGCAGTGGCAGTGAGTGTAAGTTTTCATACTTTGAACATTTCTATGCGATTCCTAGAAATAAATGGGAAAAGTATAGATTTGAAAAAATGAAGATTGAGAAAAGTGACTTTATCACTGGTGAATTAATTGTCCAAAAAAAAAAAAAATCAGTTGCTCCCCTGTTACTGTTTGAGCCCCAGCCTGATGGAAAGCACTAGTAACTATTTTTCATGTCTAGTCTGCTAAGCCGACATCTTGACCTGGCAGAGAAGTGAGAATGCTAAAAGGATGACTTAGTAACCCGCACAACGCTTGTCAACAAGCTAGATCAGGAGACAGCTTCGTATTTGAGACCTCTATTCATAGCAGCTGAACTTGAGGCAGGGTCAGATGCAAACCAGGCCCAGCGTGCTCCTAGGTGGGTTTTGCTCGCTCCCATCTTGAGAGGCTCTATTTCCTTCTTTCCTTCTGCAGCCATGGCTGCTTCTCGGCTTCATTTGATGTCCCTGTGTTGTGCAGTCCCTGTTTGGACTTCGGGAGCCACGGAGTATGTGAATGTCCTCGTCGTCCTTTCACTCCCACTCTGGAAACTGCTGTTGGGGCCAGGACCTTGTCTTCGTGGCTTTGGTGTGTTCAGAATTCAGCACAGAGGGCTGGCCCATGGAAAGCATCTAGCAAATCATAACAATGTAATGATTGGGTGAGGGATTTAGCTCAGTGATTCTGCTACCTGCCGCATAAGCACAAGGTCCTGAGTTAGATCCCCAGTTCCAAAAAAGAAAAGGAAAGCAAAAGCAATATAATGATAGTGACAGGAAGTATGAGCAGTAATCACAGCACATTCAGTGAGCATGTACTGTATGTCTTTCATATATATATGCATACACACACGTATACACACACGTATATAGATTCCATTTAATACAAAGTGACTGTATATGTCAAAGCCCTCCAATGAGATGCTCTTCTTTTCTTATTAACATTTCCATTTGGTGCAGTAAATGTATCAATTAGACCATGCAGTGGCCAAACACTTAGATTCTTGGTGTTAAAGTGCTCATGTCTAAGCCCTAATTCTAATGTTTACTAGTTGTACGACTCATGGCAAGTTAGTTAATCTTCTTTAACCTCAGTTTCTACATTTGTGAATTGGAATAGTAAATGTGTGTGTCAAAGGATTGATATAAGAATAAATGTGATAGTGAATATATAAGAAGGAAGAAGTTAGCACAGTGCGTATGGTTTCTATCAATGGGTCAATAGGGATTATACACCTTAGCAACCAGTTTGGATAAAAAAAAAAGTCACAAATTATAGTCTATAAAGCAGCCACTACTGCTTCTGCCATTTTCTGCTTTGGGATTTTGGGGACATAGAGTAAGAACCTCCATATGTTTATGTCTTGGGTTAGAAGCTACAGAATTTGAGTATGTGTGACTGATAAAGTGAAATGGAGTGAGGCCGGTCATGATGCAACGTTCCACTGAGGAGAAAAGCCGGAAACTGGGTGAGCAGCACACAGAGATGAGTGAGCCCAGGGCGGATGTGGAGGAAGGGTGGGGGGACAGAAGGTTGGGCTGCAGGGACTCAGCTTGACCAGTTTCCCTGGAACTTGACCCTGAGGGTACTGAAAGGACTCCCCAAATTTGAGGAGATAGAATAGTACTAGCATGCTTCTCTGTGGTTAGTTATTGATATTTTTACCTGGCATCCAGAAATCTTAAAATGCTAGGCTTTCCTTAATAGGGAGATTTCCTCTTTGTAAAGCTGTATTTTGATAGCCCTCCAATATTCTGGGCAAAATAAGCCAGTTACATTAAATAGTTGAGGCTGCAGTAAAAGATCAGTGCCTGTGGCTTGGTTGAGTTGACAGGTCGGAGGAAGCCCAGAGGGATGAAACTAGAGAAAATCCTGTAACAAGGCTGAATTTGATGAAGAAGACACTGGTTCGAATCCAGATCTGGCTGGCTGAGTTTGCCCAAGTCTCCCTTTCAGAAAACAGAAGCCTGAATTTGAGTACCATTTAAAAAATATAATTATACCCTAGATGTTGCTTACATGGTTTCCTGGTGGCAGAGGGCGAAGGTAGCTTTCTTGGGACAGAGAAGAGAAAATTCTGGTCCCTCTGCTCCTTCAAGCAGCCTCCATCCCTTCATCATTAGCCCTTAAGTCCTGACCCTCTAGAGGAAGGAGTTGCTCTTTTCTGCTAGAATCCAGACCCCATCTTCATGATAGACCCTGTCCCACATTTTATCTCCCAGACAGATGTCCCTCTACTCTCCCAGTCTTACAGTCGCCCTCTTACCTCCGAGCCTCATACCTCTAACCTCTAACAGCAGCGTTCAAGGCTTGCGGGCACACTCTACCAGGCACTGTGTTGACGTTTGGTTCACATTATCTCACTACCTCTACCCTGTAGTCTTGTGAGGGCAGTAACTGTTTCCCCATTGTACAGGTCAGCATGTCAAGGCTCAACAAATGTGATGCTTTCCTCCGGGGTACACAGCTTTAGTCCACTTTAAGTGATTCAGCCGGAACATGAAGCACTGTGTGGATTCAGAGTCCATGTCCTTAACCACGAGGCCACACTGCCTCCCTGTTGTAAACTCTTCTCTCATCTTAGATGCTCTGGGGGGAGATATTTAGTGGATGGACATTCAGACTTGCTGCCTCTGCTATCTCCAAAACAGGAGTTGTGAAATCATCAGTGTTAGCTTATTTATAGTTTCTAGGTCTCGACTCTTTTTGGCCTGTTATAATGAGTCCCTCCAGACCTAAAGTGACTTCTTCATGTCTGCTTGGAGATCATGTGACAGCAGTATAGGGTTGAATTTCTAAGCCACGGTCTTTGGGGTGGGACATGGGCAGCCTCCCTGATGGGACTTGCTTTTCTGTGACTTGAACGCACAGAAAGCTCAGCGTCTGAAAAGTAGGGGCCGATACTGAATTTGATCTAAAACCTCCTCCTCTTAAACCCCCTCATGCAGTGAAATTCAGGGGAAACTTTAACTGCTCTGTTTTGCCCATTCCTTTCTCCATTCACAACGGGGACGGATGGAATCTCATTGGTAATTGATTCAAAATGCAACAGCTTAGGAACGTATCAGTTGCAACGACTGGCAATTCGTGCATTTCTAAGTACTGTTGATTTTTTCAAACCCAGCAATCACAGCTGAAATCCTTTCGCCATGGATTGAATTTACAAAGGAAGAGATTCTGATTTCCACAGTGGCTTCTTTTTAATGCCCGAGGATTAGGAAACTGCCTTGAGCACCCACAGCAAGTACACTGGCTCCTCCAGTCACAGCTTTAACTTTAACCTCTGAATGGCTGCTTGGATTCATTTATTTTGTAACAGCTCTATTTAGAGCAGCCTTGTTTGGGATGGGATCAGTTATTTGTAGAAATTTCTCTTCCTGATCAACATTTCAATCTGGGCTACATTTCTTCCCTTCTGTTGTAAGAGGCTGAGATGTGGACAGTGAGTTCTAGGGAACTGACACTTCACAGCAGGTTTCAGGATTTTTTCTTTTCTAGTCCACCTGTTCGCTGTCTTTCCATCTCTTCTCCTCCCACTCCATGTAACCTTCCTTTCTTCATCAGACTTAAGAAGTCGGATGTCGCCAACAAGGATTTGGAGAAAATCTTCTCCCTCTAGTCCCAATTTCCCTTTTGTGGATTTTTACAATTAATGGGTTTCTTTGCCACTTAAATACCTATCAGTTAAATCCCTGTCTGTTGTTCCTAATGACCAAAAAGTGGATTTTAGAAGCTAAAAAAAAAAAAAAAGATATAAAGTCTGTCTCTCTTTTAAGTCTTTGCTTTCTCCTACTGCCAGCCCCGCTCAGTGCAGGCGGCCGATGTGAGGATTTGATCCGCTCCAACAGGGACAGAGAAGCATAGGAATCTTTCGTCCCATTTCGCTTCCCAAGCAGTGGAGATGGAGCCAGACTCGAAGCACTGTGCGGCAGAGGGTGCGCTGAGGACTGCAGTCCTGGCTGTTATTTGTGAGGTCTGTTCACTTGGAGACATACTTTCTGGGAGATACGTAACCCTCCAGGCTTTAGAGATTTCGTTTTTGCTCCAGCATCCCGAGTACTGGTTGCATGACCTATATGATTCCTGGGAATAGTGGATACCATCTGGTGCAGCCGTGCATTAGGAAAATTAGACTGTGACATCACGTAGACTTAAGGCGTCTCTGTGATATTCTGACTGGGTGGTAGGTACTGTAGGAAGTGTCCACAGACACAAGCCAGTCTTGGCAGAAGGATGGGTGAGCGAATAGTAAAGCAAACCTCAGAGAGAGGGAGAGAGAGGGAGAGAGTGAGAGAGAGAGAGAGAGAGAGAGAGAGTGTGTGTGTGTGTGTGTGTGTGTGTGTGTGTGTGTGTGTGTGTGTGTGTGTGTGGCTGGGCCTGATGAGAGGTGTTACGCAGAGCTGGGTGTAGCCGTTCTCCAGCCTGCGTGGGTGAATCGGTTCCGCATGTTAACATATTTTCCTTGGGGCTTGACTACATTCTTCTTCTTTTTTTTTTGGCCTGTCTGTTTTCCTGCCCAGATTGTTAGGCCTCCACAGCTGTGTGGCTTATTGCTAGTGAGCACTGAGCCTGAAAAGATCCGCTTTGTTATAGGCATGGCTTCTGGGTGTATGTCCAGGTACAGACTTTGGGTGGGGGTTTGTCTAGTGTTTATTGTGAACTGTGAGGACTTTGTTCATGCTCTTGCCGGTTTAATCTTAACCCTGCGGCACATTGGATGGTGTCTGTCAGGAGATGAGTCTGCGATGTTCTAGAAAGCAGAGGGTTCTTCACCTCCTAGAGACAGAAGAAGCTGTCTGATACAGGAAATGAGATCACAGACAGAAGGCACAGAGGCAGGGTTGCAGGTCGAGAAGTGTGGGTTTGCTGTCACGAAGATCTACTTGCAAACTCGGTCCTGGCTGTGTGGCCTTTGGTGAGTGACTTTACCACTCTGCGCCACAGCCATGTAAAAAGAGGGTAGTCACTGACTCACTGCTGCGGGGCTATCGTGAGATAGGTAGCAAGTGCCTGGCGCAGTGTCCAGTTCAGTAAAAGTGTTCTCGTTATCACGTGTGTGCCTTGTTCCTAATTATGCTTTTAATAAAGTGTGGAAACTCAAAACCCCTCAGTGTTTTTGTGAGAAACTATTTGGAGAGTGTTGCCCGTCTTGCCTGACCTTCCTTGCTGTCCTATTCTCAGTCCACCCTCTTCTTGCACTGTTTTTCTTCATTTGTGTCACTGTTTCTGCTGCTGCTTTTGTTGGGGTACTTTCCACCCTTTTGTTGAGGTACTTCTCCCCTGCTGTTTCTCTAAGATCTCTACTAAAGAATTATTATTCTATTGTATGAACCCACCTTGAATACCCATTAAGACAGGATTATTCCAAGATGCAGAAGGACAAGCTAATATGAGTCCTAATTGATACGGGATCTGCATTCAAATGTATGATGCATTCAGAAAATGACACATGCTCTGCGCGTTCACAGGGTTGGCTTTTACCACAGTGGAGGAAAATCCTCAGTTGCTTTTTACAATTTTGATTTCACTGGGCGTCTGCTTTACAGAGCTTGTCTTTTAGGAGCCTCTCTATCTCGAAACGATGCCAGAGTCTTCTCTGACTATGTATCGTAAGGGAGTCCCTGCTAGGTAATCTACAATTCTCATGGATTTAGCCAAGGTCATACAAATGCATGGGTCCCCCCCCTCCTGGCCACTGTCCACAAAAAGCGCCCCTTACATGGGCTCTTCACCAAGTAATCTGATTAGGCCATTTCTGAGCAAAGCTACCTTCGTGGAATACTGGCAAACCTTCCACCACCAACTGTCTGTTCTTCCATTAGCAAGAAACATACCTGTTATGTTTGTTTTAAAGTCTTTTTTCTTTTTGCTACTGGAACTTGAACCCAAGGCCTTTGCACTGAGTCCTTTAATGTTGTGAATTTTAATTTGCCTGGGATCTCTCTTAACCAATCACTAACAGGTCATCCTCCTGCCTCAGCCTTTTGGGTTGCAGGTTTGTGCCACCACACCTGGCTGATACCAGTTATATTGTTATTGCCTTTTTGGGTTGGCATTAACCTTTAGGTTCCTGACCAATTGATGCCTCTATCCAAAGAGAGATTGGGTTCTGTGTCTGTGCTCTGGGGTCACCTTTGTGCACTTATAAATGCATGTACACGCATAGTTCTTTCCTTGACCTTTTCCACCCGGTAGGACTGGTTCTTAGATATGTCATTTTATATCTCTGAACTCCACGATGGAGATGAGATTGTGAAATTTGAGGAAGACGAAAAGGACTATTAGCAAGGCATTTTTATAGATAGAGATGTTTGAACGCTTTCTGCCAGGAATTTGTTCTATTGCCTGATGAGGTATTAGCATTCGGAAGTATGCTTCACGTGGGGAAGAATCTTGGCCTACCTTTCTCTGTCTGTTTCGGATCTTCCATGTATATAGCAGCCTCTGTTTTCTGCCCAGCAAAGGAGAAAATAAATAGGATAAAAGGAAATCTGAAAATCCCAAGAATTAAACAAAATATATCTTTAAATGAAAGACAGATTGCCCTTGTTTGTTTGCGACAGCAGAGTTACATCTAGTTCAAGCAGAATCATGACAGTTCTTCGGGCAGTTCCTTCCCCAGCAGTGCGGAGTATGTGAGTGAACCGGCAAGATGGCCGGCGGAGTTCAGAGCTCGCTTTCTTACTGAGGGAGAGGACAGTTTCCAGCCAAAGAAAGGAGAAGAGATCCCTGAAACAGAAGGGAATCTTTGAGGCGGCTCTCTGAAAATGCATGTTAGAAACAGCAGTCCTAAAGCCTCAGGCCTGGAGATACACAGCTACCTCGTGTGTTTCTTGGATTACACATAGTCTTAGCTACTTTTCTCATTGTTTGCTAAAGTTAGAGGAAAGGTTTCTTTAGCTCATAGTTTGTAGAGGTTTCAGTCCATAAGTGCCTGGCTCCAAGGCAGGGTGGCATGGCAAAACGGTGTTGCAGAGGGGGCAGAAGCATTGGAAGACAAGCAGCTGCAACAGAAGCGGCAGCAGCAAGTGATGACCGCAGGCCTTTTTCTGCCCCTTATTTTCCATGAGGCTCCCTGCTTTCTCACACCTAAGGTGAGACACTGTTAATTCCAGCATTATAGGCACAATCCCAATATCACACACCCTAGATCCAGTCACCTCCGAAAACCCCACCAATGACCATGGCTTTGGGCTACATCTAGAAGCAAGGCATAACATTATGCTCTCGTCACCCAAAGACTCATACGAATCCTTTATGCAGAAGGCATTTAGTCTATCTCTAACAGTTGCTGATGTCTTCACAGTTTCAGAATTGCTGAAAATACAAGCCTAAAGTTTCTTCTGAGATTTAGCTAAAAGCTCCTGTACAAATGAAAAGAAAGTTAAACACTTCCAGCATGCACTGGCACAAGTTAGACAGTTCCATTCCAAAAGGTACGAAGAGGGGGATAGAAAGAAATAAGAATAAAGCAAGACCAAAATCCAGTAGGGCAAACATTGAATCCCATAGTTCCATGTCTAGCACCTCCAACAATCTGTGGCAAGTTGTGAACTCCAAAGGGTTGGGTATCTCAGCCCCTATGAAACTGCTGGTGGTTGTAGCCTCCATGGATTCTCTCATTGGCTGGCTTTGCTCTCTCTATACAGCTTTCCTAAGATGATGACTTGCTTCTCCAACCTTCATTTCACCTCTAGCTTCACACACTACCCTCCCAGAGTTGCACTGCCTGGCCTCCCAGACCATCTTCTGAAATCTGGGTGGAAGCCTCCCTGACACCAACTCTTGCATTCTGCATGTACCTAAGACTAGATGATGTCGAAGACTGGCACCTGCTGAAGCAGTAGCCAGGCTTCTTTCTCTCTTGGCTGTAGGGATTACACGCTTGGAGTGCTGGCAATGGGAACCAAATCCTGTAGAAGAGGCCTCCATCATTCTGGAACATGGTGCTCTGGACCTCTCTTCTCAAAGCAATGTTTTCCACCTTTTCAATTTTGAGGCTGCACAGGTTGAGTCCTGCTAGATCCTATAATGCCCTCAGGATGTCTTTTCTGTTGCCCTTTTCCTTCTTAGCAACCAAGTTCTCTCCTTCATCTTTGTAGCCCACAACTTTATCAGAGATTTCTTTCTAGCCAAATTTGCAATATTTTATATCATTCTTCTGACCTCTTTAGTCTTGATTTACAGCATAAATCTGGCTGAAGATCTCCAGCAGTAGTAATGCCATAGCCTCAGCATTAGACTGTCTTGACTTTTCTCCTGCAAAACTAATTAGTCCACTGCTCTCAATCTCAGACTCAGGCAAAATTTCTGGACACCAGGAAAATACAGACCAATTCTCTGTCAGAGGATAACAAACATGATCTGGACCCCAACAATCAATGCTGTTCATTTTCACGACAGAAACTCCTTGAGCCCGGTCTTTATTGGTAGCATATCTATTAGCATTTTAATCTTTTGAACTCTTACCAGAACCTTAAAGCATTAAGTATTGCTTAAAGCACTCTAGAGGGCTTCTTTAGCTGGAATCTCCAAACCTTTCCCAACTTTTTCTGTTAGCCAGTTCCTTAGGCTCCTGAACTATATAGTCAGGTACAGTCACAGCAAGACCCCCATTTCTCTGGTAGCAAATTTGGTCTTTGTTACTTTTTCTTATTGTTGAAATACAATATCTAACATCCAAAATTAAAACAGGAAAGGTTTACTTAGCTTACACTTTGCAGAGGTTTGAGGTCATAGTTGGCTGGCTCCAACTATAGGTGGAAGAGTGGCCTGGTGGGAGAAATAGTTCATAGGAAACAGAAAGAGCAAAGCAATGAAGTAGTGAAGAAGCAACAAGTGATGACAACAACCATCTTTCTGTCCCTTCTATTCTACCCAGGCTTACACCCAGAGGGAGGCAGTCCTAATCCTAGCCTTGTACCATTAACTTCAGCAATAAATCCTTCATCTCATCATCGCACACCTTGGATCCAGACATCTATGAAAAGCTCCACTTATGACTGTATGAGGCTTTGGAGGGATATCTAGATTTAAGCCATGACACATATCATGTCTTTAATACTCTTTTAACTGTGACTCAAATAGTCAAGAGAGGAAAAGAGCCTCTCTCTCTTCTTTCCCTTATGTCTTCTGACCTATCTTACTGTGGCCTGTTGCTGGAATTTGCTGTAGACCAAGGTCTGTAAATTTGCTTTTGTTTGAGTTCTCAGCTGCAATGCACACACTAGTGGTAGGTTGTGGGGCTAATCCAGTGCCATTGTGGGTGCTGCAGGGCTGGCAGCTTTTAAACCATAGTTAGATTTTATATGCTACAGAGTAGAGAAACCATTTGAGAGTCAAACTTCCACAAGAAGCCTGGAGAGCAGGGGAAGTTGACGTATTGAGCTTTAAGAATAAGAAACTGTCTCTGTTCTTTGCTTGTAAATAAGTGGGATGACTGAGTCTGTCTCCTCTAGTTATTATCTTTGCTCTTCAATTGTAAAGATACTTTAAGATACACTTGTAGACTTTTACATGTTCATAGCCAATAAATGTAATGAACTGTTCAATAATTCAGCATCTTTGACAATCTACAATTTCAAAATTGATCTTATTCTGAATCCTGTTTAGAAAGGGCATGGGATCCAGGAACTCAACTTGAAGATGGCATAAATGACAAGACTTAAAATAGGTCATTAAAGGCCCCATTTGAATATGTTCGAATGACAGTGGGGCATTATGGATGCTGAGACACATTCCAAGGATGACATATTATCTACAGAGTTTGACATTTGCTCATTGGCATCCTGCTTCTTCATTGAACTAGAGGCTTCTCGTCAGGCCTTTCATAGCCCAAAATGTCAAGATCAACAACTGTAGAAAGTAATTCCAGAAGGTCATTGTCTTGGAGTCTCTAAAATAATCACATAGCTGAAGTGAATTTTTTTCTTTGTTTCACAAAGATTTCGTCTTTGACTGAGAAAAGAAAATGAACCTAAGCCAAAGCATTTGGGAGAGGCCTATCATTTGAACTGCTCAAAATCCTGGGAATGATTACGTTTGCTCAGGAAATTGGTGTTGACACCTTGTGAGAGAACATGTTGTGGCTATTGCTTCAGTTGCCTTTTATGACTTGGAAGAGGACTTCTCTTCAGTCCACAGCTTGGTAATAGGCTATGCTAGATGATGTGTTGGTTGACATCAGAGACACTATCTGAGAAAAACTGTAATTCCAGCACCCATTACTCGTGCATTTCTGTAAATGGTAAGTGTGGCACCAATAGACTGCATTGGGAGCCTGAATCAGAGCCACAAGACCATCAAACTACTAGAGAACTAGAAGGTCTCTCCTAAGAACTTCTGGGTCTTTCTTTATCCAATGGTATCAGAAAAATGGCTTGTTTTTCTATGAGGACAAAATGCTATCAACACCAGTGCTTCTGATCTGCTGAGTAGTCTTTATAAATATATCTATATTTTATTTGCACTGGTGTGACTTATAGTTTAACATTGCTCTATTCTACTTTTTGAAGTTTGTGAATTTTCATCAAATGTATACTTCTAATTTTGGGGGAGCAAACATATTTTTCTTTGCAAAAAGTACTTGTTTTTAGATATTCATGAGGGAAATGCTACACAGAAGAAAAACAATTATATTAACAGAAGGAAGATTCATGCCTATTGCTTTGGTAAAATTATATTTTTGTATATCAAATTGGCTAAAGGTTCACATATTCCTGTTAAAGAGTTGTATACTTTAGTTCATAATTGAAAATGTATACATTTTATGAGCTTGATGATTTAAATTTCATTGCTTTGCTAAACTTAGGTTCAGTGTATTTCAGCTTGCAAATAACACTGCCCACTTTTAGAGAATTTCATTAAGTAAAACTCAAAATGCTTTATAGAAGTCAGCTTCTAAAATACTGCATAAATTATGACTAAGAAAAAAGCCTCATTCAGCTTTTGTAGTAGAATATTGAATGGAAAAGCTTAGAGGAGGAAAATTGTTGGAATCTGCTGTGGAGTAGGGAGGTGGCAATGCTGGCAAACCACTTACCTCTCTGATTCTTGATTCTCCATGGGAATGGAGGAAATACAGCAGCTAGTGCTCTCTGAGGTAGTGGAGAGTAGCTCGTTAGGCCTGAATTCGATCTGGGGTACTGCAAAATCAATCAATCAATCAATCAATCAGTCAATCTGTCAGTCAATCAATCTTATTGACAGAGATAGTCACTGATTATTATTGTTCTTGTTTAGATAATTAACAACTTTACGAAAATTTCTAAACATGAGAATTTCTCAAACCTTCATGACCTTAATCATCCATCCTCAGTGTCTCCATCTCTCTTCTTATTACAGAATATTTTAAGGTAGGTTTCAATCATCATGACATTTCACTATTAAGTAGTTCAGTAATTGGGTAGTCTTCAAAAAAGTCATTTTCAACAGAAACATAACCTAATCTTCATACCTAACACAATACTAATTTCTTGACATCATCTTAATCTATATTTAAATGTCTTTAGGTTTGTTCAGGAAATATTAAGCCCTCATTGGCACCAATGCTTCTTTTCTGACTTGCCTACATAATTTTTTTATAGACCACATATTTAATTAGATTTGTCACTTCTTGTTTTCAAAGTCTATTATTAGTGCAGTTTCTCTGTCCTTCCCCTACCACACAGATACCTATTAGGAGTTATGAGTGAGGAGAAAGGGTTGCAATCTCTATTAGAAAAGTTAGTGACATTTTTGGGCAAAAGTGTTCAAAAATCACTATGCTATACCACTATCTTTTTCTTTTCTTTTTTTGGGGGGAGGGGATGAGATGTGTACCAGGGTTCAAACTCAGAACCGTGGGTTTGTGAAGTGCCACTGAGCTAAATCCTTGGTCCATCACTTCTTTTTCTTTTCTTTTCTTTCTTTTTTGGAGACAGGGTCACGGTTTGTAGTTCAGGTTGGCCCTGAGCTCACTATGTAGCCCAGGTGAGCCTCAAACTCATAGCAGTCCTCCTGCCTCTGCCTCCCGAGTGCTGGGATTACAGACATGAGCCACTAAGCCCATACTGTGGTATGTGCTACTGATTGCTGGTGGGTGTGAGTCTCCACACCTGGCATTGTTGTATGTGGTTATCAGAGAATGGACTAGGGACCTTGTGTTTGCAAGGCAGGCACTGGAACCACTGAGCTAAATCCTCGGTCTGACCACTCCTTTTTCTTAAAGAGTACTTGGAAGAAAATAGCTTAGAAAGTGCTTGTTTGCTCAGATTGCTCTAGAATATATATGTGTGTGTGTGTGTGTGTGTGTGTGTGTGTGTGTGTGTGTGTGTGTATGTATATGTATGTATATAGATGTATACATATATATATATATATATATATATATATCTCAAAAGAATGTCGTAGCTGAGCACATTCATTATTATAGCAAAGTTAGAAAATTACTATTTGTTTTAATAGAAATGATCTGTGGCTCTTGCAATAAAGTAGAGGCAGTAAGATCTGATCGCAGGTTCTCCAAGCAAATGAAGCTGAAGATGTTTTTGTAATTGTGGTAAATACTACTTATAATTACAGAGAGGTTATGGAAAATGAAACTCCTTCAGGGTTTTAACACTGACAACTGAATGTTGTTCCGGAAGAGAACTGAATTAGAATTAAATTTAATTTTGTGCTGGTCATCTCAGGGAGCTCTGCCCAATGGTTGTAATTCTTAGACTACTTGAACCTGAATAAAACAGTTCGAGTGAAGCATCTGGTTAATTTTTCTTTTGTGTACATGGCATCTGCTGTTTGGTCACATAGCTTTGACTCTTTTATTGTCTCCTTTTCCATCTCCTTCATCAGCTGATGGACTCATAAAACTTAAAACCTACACTCAGTGGCAGTGAACATATTATTTTTAAGTTGTCTTTATTAAAATATAGCCTTGAAATGCCGCGACTTATAGACTATTTCTATATTTTTCATACAGTGTTTGTGCTGCTGTGAAATCTGAAATAATCACCAAATATTGAATCACTGTGGTCCTTCAGCTCTGGAGCTATTCAATTAAATGCTTGGCTAAGTTGAAATAATATTTAACAACATATGATTAGTATCAAGTTATAGAAAATTACTACTAACAACTTGCAGGTTGCTGAACAAATAAGAATAAAGTCTACTTAGCAATTGTTACTGGTCTGTCTATCTTGATATTTGCTGAGTCTATATCAGAGAGTCAATAGCATATGTATCACAGGTCAATCCTTTTTTCTCTCTTTTTTTAAATCCTATTTTTCTCCTGTGGCACGTTTCTTCTTCCGGCAGAGTATTTCAGAGAGCTGTTGGAGTACGAATGTTTGTTTATGTCTGTCCCCTTCACTAGGTCTTATCTTTTCTATATGTCAAGAGTCATCTTTGTATATCTCTGATCTTCCCATCACCCTTAGCTGCTTGCAATAAACGCTCAATAAATGTGTGAAATAGTAAGTGAATTAGTCATGTCTTTGGATTTGTTTATGCTGGGCTTTCACAATGATTTATTGAACCAGTTGATTGGAAATTTGAGAAAAATTGCTGGCTTTCCACCAGGAAGATCACATACATGTACCTGTTGCTTTCTTAGAATACTACGTGTCCAGGATAGAAAATCACCTTAGTAATCATATTCAAAACCATAAAAAATAGCCACTAGTCATCTTACTGTAGACATATGCAAACACATAAAGACAACTTGTGTGAGACTAAAATCAGGTATGAGCAGAAAGCTGCTGTGGCAGATCTGTAGCTTCTGCATTGAGACCCTTAGTCCTGGCACCTGCCTGGTCAGAGTTCAATCCTCGGTGCTGAAATAAAAAGAAATGAAAATGCTTAGTCTCAGTGCACCTTCTTTTCCTTGCCCTGGGCCATGGCGGGTGGGAGATTAAAATGTGTGCTTGGGACAGATAGAGTACTGCATTCTGGTCTGAGGGCCTCTGAATGTGCGGTGGCTTTTCTCTAAGTGCTGTAGTACCTAGCTCAGGACTGGGCCTTTGTGATGTGAAAATGTCCTGGAGGGGAGCCTTCACTCTTTCGAGGAGCGATTGTTCTAAAAGCAGAACAGTGAGTTATCTGTTTGGTTCCTTGGTGGCTGCTCAGCAGGCCCAGGAGCACCTGCCCTGTGCCTTTAGTCAGATTCCCTGCGAGACAGTGATAATCTGGCTCCTCCTTCTGGAAAGGGACCTCTGGCTGCTTGTACACCTGTTGAATTTCGGTTTGTATGGCAAGTATGTACAGTTTCCCCTCTGAGAGACTGAGTCACAGTTTGAAATCACAAGATTTGTTTGGTTTGTGTTTACCTTTCAAAGTTTTAGTCTCAGGTCCACGCTGTAGGTCATGTTGGTCTGCAAGTTTCTGGTTTCTACTAGGTTGAGACAGTTGTTATTCTCTGTTTTCACCCATACATGAAAAACCCCAATAATGTATACACATGTTAAAATAAAGAAATCAAAAAACACTTACTGAAAAGCAAAAAAGTGAAACGTAATCGCCCACTCTGAGTCTTTCAGCTTATCGACCTAGGGTGACCACTGTCACCAAGTTATGCCAGATGCATGTATTTTAATCATTATGCAAATGCTATATGTAAATTAGCAACTGCACATGCACTCATATATAACACACAGACCTTTAAAACTACAAGTTATGACACCATAACTGTGGTATTTTGGACTTTATGGTATTAGTTTTGAGCTGTTGTATCAGAGATAATTAAGTAGCTACCCTCACAGGTTCCTTTTTTCTGTTTTCTTTCTTTCTTTTCTTTTTTTTTGAGACAGGATCTCGCTTTGTGGTTCAGGCTGGCCCTGAGCTCAGCCTCCAACTCACATCACAGCAATCCTCCTGCCTCTGCTTCCCAAGTGCTGGGATTACAGGCGTGAGCCACCACGCCCGGCACTGTGGTATGTGGTACTGGTTGCTGCTGGGCGTGAGTCTCCACACCCAGTATGGTATGTGGTTACTGGGGATCGAACCCGGGTCCTTGCGCTTGCAAGACAGGCGCCGGAACCACTGAGCTAACTCCCCAGTTCCCTTTTTTTCTGTTTTCAAAGGCACAAGCCCTTATATTTTGTGGCTCTCTCATAATTTTTATCCAACTAATTTTAGTAAATCTTCAGGTTGTTTTCAGTAATTTTCTTCTTTAAATAAAATCCCATGATTGTTTTGGGGTACATTTGTGATAGTATTTGTAAAATAAATTCTAAGAGTTGATTTGTATAGCTGAAGTTATACCATTGAAAAATTTCATGGAAATTCTAGATTACCCTCCAAAAAGGATGTTCGACTTACATGTCTGTATTTGGTGGATGACAGGCTGTTTTTCTATTTGATTGCCACCAATATATTAGAAGGTATTTTCATCTTTGTTAACTAGCATGCTTGTGTTTGAAAAAATGCTTGTAAACTGATTTCTATAGTAAATCTTTAGTTCTTTCCCTAACTTTCCCATTTTTTTTTTCAGGTTTAGGGCTTAAGTTTATAGATCTCTAAGGCAGTTCTTTCTTTTCCTTAAACAGGCACAAGGTTTTGTTTAATCTCTCAGGCTTCCTTGCTCCTCTATTTATTACCAATCATTACTTTAACTCATTCTTTTAGGATCCCGGGGTGCAAGTCTTCATTGCCAGAGGCGGTCAAGGTGTTGAGTAAGTAAAAAATGGCAGCGAACATTTCTTATTAGCGAGGGAGAGAATAAAAGGCATACCACTCAAGAGTTTCTGGGTGCAACTTTGGCTCACTTATCTTCACGTGTTTAAAATCAAAGCTGTTTCCAGACCATTTCAAAGAACATCAGGACAGCCTGCTGAGACCTGTGTGGAATGAACATCCCGTTACATCTAATTAGTATTGCTGTTTTCCTTGCAGTTGGGGGTGAGAGGAAATATAGGAAAGGTGTTTATCCCTTCCTGAAGTAGAAAAGAGTTACAGGTACGGGAAAGACTGGAGTGGGTTGGGACTGAGGCGATGGCTCTGACCAGGTCTTCCTACTCTGCTGGGTGAGGGTAGTGAGTGGCTGTGTTTGTGTGTCCCATCACAGTGCTCACATATGCTTTGACTTGTGTACAAGTGTCAGGTTGTTTTTATAAGAGGCCTAAGGCAAACGGTTCATTCAATGAAGTTCCACAATGGATCACCAGACACCAATCTCAGGAGATAACTAAGAATATTCTGATTTTTAAAACTTTGAGATGGAGGTATAGAAAATAAGACTGTAGGTATCAGGAGCTGCTTCAAGGTTCTGAGGAGGAAAATGATAAGACCTGAGGCTGAGCTAGGATTGTAACCCTGTCTCTTAAATAGCTCTGAAACTTCTTCTGATCTCAATTTCCTTATCTCTTAAGCTCATCCTGAGAATTACGTAGTCATTCACACCTAATGATCAATTGATTTTTTTTTTAAATTGAAATCTTTATTGGTACATTACATATATACATCATGATTGCATTCAACAATGAGAATTTGTACCAGTATATGACACAACTTAATTCTCATTTTTCCCCATAACCCTGCCCGCCCTCCCACCCCCACCCCCATGTACATAAACTTTGTTTCCATTCTTTTTGTTATAATCTCATTATTTTCCCCC
>PVIR01002922.1:0-25113 GCA_004026965.1 Petromus typicus | reverse complement strand
GATCAATTGATGTTTTATATGATAAGAGCTCTACAGAGGGTTGGATGATTCCTGTGACAGTAGTAAATGAGATTCCAAAGTATGCAAATGCAAGAAGCCGGGAAAGACAAGAAATGGGAAGATGGGAGTTGAGTCAGATGAGGCCTCTTGGCATGCTACAGAGACTCTGAAGTCTGATTGGTTGCATAATTACACGTCCATCTCTTGGTCAGTGTTCTAATTATCAATGTCTGTATTTGGTGGCTAAAAAAATTCAGTGGCTCAAAGCAACCATTTTTGGTTCCTGGTTCTGTGGATCAGGCATTCAGGTTGCAGAACTGTGAGTTATCTGAGCCCCATGTTGTCTGGATTCCGGCTGGGATGGCATAACAGGGGACATGTGTCTATAGTTTCAGGGGGCTGTTGAACAGTCTCCTCGGCTCTCCTCTATGGCTTCTCTGAGTTTCCATCTCTGGCTTCCTCACTACATGGCTCTGAGAATGTGTAGTCTAAGAGTGCAAAGTCCACTGTGCAAACATGTGTCAAGCCTTATGTCATGCCAACAAAAGTCTGATTGCCTAATGCAAGTCTCATGACCAGACCCAAGGTCTACTAGAAGCACAGTTCTTTGATTAGGTGCCAATGATACAACATTCTACAACACCAACAACATTCCAGATATCCTCTAGCAGGACTGTCTTGTGACTAGTGACTCAGGCACCAGGATACTTCCATTTTGTAGTTTCACCATGTCAATGCATGGCTTCCAGAGTTGCTATGGTGATGGAAGAGGGGTGCAGTGAGGCCTCAGCCTGCAAGTTAAATATGTCACAGTCATTTGACCAAAGCCAGTCATAACCCTGACTAAATAGAGAAGATCTAGATAGCATAATCTGATGCACAGGAGAATAGATCAAGGAAAAATGAATCTAGGAATCACTCTTCTAGTCTAAGTGGGGCCTGAGTCAGTAGTAATGCTAGTCTAAAAGAAGTGTTTGGAGAAATGTTGTGAAGGAGAAGGCTGATTCATTGCAGAGTCCCTCAAATATATAATTAATGGTAGCCTACATAAAATAATGTCCTGAAGGTTCCAACTATCTACTGTATTTCTTACCTCATAAAAGCAGAGTTTACTTTTGAAGTATCTGCAGGTATTAATATTATGGCTAAATTTCAGTCCAAGGATCTGAAGTTCTCTCAGGAATTATTGTATTTATTTAGATGTTTCCTCTTCCTCCCCTCTCTGTCCCTCTCTGTCTCCTTTTCTCTCTTCCTCTCTACATCTTGTCCAACAAGACATTCTAAAATAAAATATTTTGTTCCAAATTAAAAGTTAGAAAAATTTTCAGAGATTAGACAGTGTAATAAGAGGCTTAAATGATAGAACTTTTTAAATGAACTTGATTCTTATTTTCATTTTCTGAACAGATTCATCTTCCTAGGAAACAGTCTCTTTAAGGCATTTTTTTGGGTACCTTTTCTGGAAAGCTTTAGTCTTAATGGGACTGGTGGAGTGATAGAAACTAGTTCTGCTTTTGAGATCTTTTCTCCCAGTAATGTAGTATCCATTTCTAAGTTTATGTAGGCAATCTACACAACAGTCACAACACTCCAAAGACTATCACTGGTGTCCACCAAAGAAGGAATGGATATTGTACTTCTGTTGTGTGCATAAAAAGACAAATACACAGATAAATAAGCTGAGGAAACTGTGTAGAGGGTGGAGAAATGAACCTTACATCTTAAGAAAACTTCAGTTTAGCAGTTAGCTCAGTTCTCTTTGAGACCCACACAGTGTAGGATAACTGTATATCATGTGATTGGAGCTACTGATGTGCGATGTGAAAATTTGTGGAGCCTCATCAGCTCTGTTCCGATTCATCTTGTGCGTGATGTTAAATCCTTCAGGACAAAATGTCATTTGAATATACTCAGAAGAATTGGTGCCATTTACTGGCCACAGAGGCAGGAGGGATAGCCTCACTCACTCTTAGCAGGAGTGATGATAATTACACTTCTCACCTTCTCTAAACTTCCATTGTGTTTTGAGGTTATAAAGGGACCTTATGAAATGACAGAAGTTAAGAGCTGTTGGGCGGCTTTCACTAAGAAAGTGATAGCCAATTTTTATTCATCTGAGATTGGGACAAATGATAGGCTTAAGTGGTCAAAATTTTTGGCCAATGCTGGTTAGCAGTAATTAACCCTGATGGTAATTTTCTTTGGCATTCTTAAAAAACAAAAATAAAAAAACCAGAAGGTGTCTTCTGCCTAACTCTATTTTCAAAGGAAGAAATTTGTTTGGTGAGATTTTTGGTTTGATGTATTAGAAAATTTTGAAAATTGACATATCCTTATGATATAAATATTAACTCTGGCTTACTCCTTATATTTCTTCTGTAAAATTAGAACTTGGCAAAAAAAATTAGAAATTGCCTATAACTGAACATATTCTCACTGAAACACCTGTATCTTGGGATTTGGAGGAGGCGAAGCTGTTGACCTGTGCTAGAGCATGGGTACTGGGGTCAGTCAGCCTGGATTGTAGGAGCATCTTATATCATTACTTGGATTATACAAAGTCTTATTACAATGTAGGGTTATATTTAAATGGAACAATTTTTTTTCCAGTAAAAGACATTGCCATTAATTTCCCTCCAAATGATCTCTCTTGTTTTATTTATTTATTTATTTATTTATTTATTTTTATTTTTTTTAAGGTTTTTTGAGGCAGGGTCTCGCTTTGTGGTTCAGGCTGGCCCTGAGCTCAGCCTCAAACTCACATCACAGCAATCCTCCTGCCTCTGCCTCCCGAGTGCTGGGATTACAGGCGTGAGCCACCACGCCCGGCACTGGTATGTGGTATTGGTTGCCGCTGGAGTGAATCTCCACACCCAGTATTGTTATGTGGTTAGCGGGGATCGAACCCGGGTCCTTGCGCTTGCAAGACAGGCGCCGGAACCACTGAGCTATATCCCCGGCCCTCTCTTGTTGTTTTAAACACATATTGTAGTCATCTTCTGCATTGGAGTGGTATGCAGCTGAGGATCAGATTCGGACGCCCGAATTGGAAGCATGAGTGTGCAGAGTTACCATGTAGACTCCGGAGAGGTTTCAGTGAACACTTCCATCTTCATTGAGGCCTACACAGGCTTATATAGACCATAGGGAGTGGGTGTGGCTATGAGCGCATAGGGCCAACAGGGCTGTAGCTGACTGGTGGGGCACAAGGTTTTTACCTTTAATGGTGAACTCTTGGCTGAGTGACAGTGTGGTGACTAGAGGAGGAAAGGGAGGCTCCTAAGCAGCTATAGGCTGGTTTCTATGCACGGGAGTGAGCGTCCGCAAACTCCTTTCGGTGTCTCCTAGATGCTAGGAGACATACATGGGGCATACTTGACCCAACCAGACTTGAACTCCTTCAACACATCCTACTATTCTGGCCACTTTCTGAGGAAGCCCCGGAAGTCCTCTTTTGTGAGTGTCTTTAGGTGGTCTGTTGTGGCTGCCTCTGTATTCTGAATAGATTTTAAGTATTTATGGCAATTTCTGTCAGGTGAAGGAAAACATTACAGTCTCTCTGCATCCACTTTACTCACTGAAAATGAGATGTTGAAACTTTTGACTCTTTTGCCAAGTCAAAATGGCAGATAAAGTCTCAAATTGATTCAGGATGTCAAGATAGCCTGGATGGTACAACTAACATCACCCGTGAAAAATGATTCCCAGAACTCCCCAGAAAGCAGCAAGAAGGATGAGAGAAGTATGTTCAAAGCAATGGATTAATGATGATAGGTCTTTTACTATAATAAATTTTTTTAAAGCACATAACATTAACTGTATGTTTCGATCGCACCTTGTACATATTTTGAGGACGGGGATGATGCCGGAAGTGTCTGGGCTCAGCACAGAGCTTCCATGTGGCAAGCACTTGGGTGATGTTCACGGAAGCCTCTTAGCTCATAGTAGAAAGAATGGTGTCTATTCTCAGCTCTGCCAGTACTGGGAAGAAGACTCATGAGCAAATCATTTTTCTCCCCAAGGCTTCAGAAATTGTACATGTAAAATAAAAGGGTCTTGTGAGTCGAAACTTCAAGTCATTTAACAATCTCTGTAGTCAAGTTTCCACTTCAGAGAACGGAGGGTCGGAGGATCTGAATGTTAAATAGCAGAGGAAACATTCTTTTGATCCTCTTCTTCCTGTTCCTCAAAGGTAACTAATTGCCTTGCCCCAGAGAAAGCTGTGTAAACAGACTGGTCTGTACCACAGTAGCCTCTCAGTCTCAGGAGGGAACGAATTTCCTTTTATCATAGCTATAATTCATTCATTCAATAAGTGGATGCTCAATACCAGGTGCTGGGGGATACAAGGATAGGAGGACACAGTGCTTGCTCCTAAGGAGACAGACATGCACTCCAATGAATGTAAGATAGGGCAATGGGGGAACTGGCAGTTTATGATCAGAATCTGGGGGGCACAGCCTGGATTGAAGGGGGCAGCCAGAAAGTCCTTCCCAGCCTTCTGGTTCCTACCAGGCTGAAGGAAGACCCTGGGGGCCACTGATTTATCTCCACTCAGCCCAAGAGGACAGCTGTTCCCCCTCTTCTGCTCCTCAGCCTTGCCTGCTGTGGCTGCCTGTAAAACTTTGGCCGCAGTCTCCTGGTGTTGATGACAGCAGAAGTAACAAATTGCTCCTCTCTCACACCAAGAGGATGGGTTGGGCCAAGTCCAGGATGATTAAATTGCACTTGAGCCACTGCTGTGTCGACGAGACCTCAAGTCACTGCTCTCTCTTCTCCCTTTAAAGCAGCAAGCAGCAAATATTTGGGATGATTGAGTCAGGCTGGCCACTTGTCCCTATTTCCTCACAGCCTCTCAGCCTCAGAACATGAAGCCCCAATCCCATGGAGACCGTCAGCTCGTTCAATAGCCTGCTTGGGAGGCTGTGTCATCTCCTATAAATGACAACCCAGTGCTCTCTGTCCCACATGCCTTCCCATAGCCCTTCGTTTCCTTCTCCTATATGGCCTTCTGGTCGCCCCACTGTATTCTGTGCATCTTGAGGCTCCTTCCCTCTTCTGGGGTCTTGAGAAGCTGGCCTCCAGTCTGGGAGAAGCTCAGTCATCAAGCCTGGATGCTGAAGTCACTCAGCTCAAAGACTGGAGCATGCACTTGGGGAGGAAGGAGAAAGGAGAACTGCAGAGGAGAGTGGCGGTATTCTCTAGATCCCATTTACATGCAGTTGTTGTCATTCAGCTGCAAAAATGCCCAGAGCCCTGGAAACCCTCACAGAGAGCTTCATGGTGTGAATCAGATGAAACATGAACTGGGTAGAAGGTGGCAAGTTTTGCAGGGCAAGTCTAGCAGGTGTAATTGGGGAGAAAGTCACGTTAGGCCCATAAACACAGCAAGATGGACAGGTCGCCAAGTACAGAGGTAGAAATAGCCAGGGCAGGGGGTGGGGACAGTCCCCTATCAAGCTACAGTCAAAGCCTCAGCTCTGGCAGACCTTGCTCCTGCCTTCCAGCTTTCTCCTTGATTCTCAGTTTCCAAGATTTTTTTTTTCCCTCCAGGGGGTCTTCAGGCAGCCTGCAAGGCTGCAGGTGTCTTGTCAATCTTTGCATCACTGGGTCTTTTCTTGGATTCCAGCAGAGAGGGAGGAAAGCTGGTCCCTGTCAGGGATTCCCCTCTTGGGGAACCCACAGAAGTCTACCTTCCTAGTCTACTGCAAGGCCACCTAGTCCAGGAGACGGTGCAGGAGGAGAAATTGGCTTCTACATCTGATCCTAACGTGGGTGATTCTACAGGTGCTGAATTTGCAGATATTCATGCTTATTCCTGTTTTGCTGTCAAGTTTCACTGCTTTCTCATGTGGCCCCTATGTGACTCCGTTGGCTCACTGAGATGAGTTTCTTCACTGTTTAACATGGATGGATTAGGAGCCTGGAGTAGGGCTAGCATTGTTCATGAAAACAAGGCTCTACATTTTGCCAGTGCTTAGACGTTAAGAAGATTTTAGAAGATGGGTAATCTCAATAGTAATGAAACAGGTGGCGGGGCGGCAGTAACTCCAGGGAGTTTCAACTCCTTGGCAGGAATGGTATGTTTTTCCAGCTATGGAGACTGGAGCCCCTTTAGTGCTGACAGGGGTCAGGTACTGGAAATATCAGGGGCCAGCATCTATCAGGCACCAGCTCAAGACACCTCCTAGATTTCATGTTCAGATGCAGAAGCCCTGAACACCTGGCAGAGCACAGCTTTCTGCCTTCCAGAGGAGAGCTGATGGTCTCTCTAACAGATGTCTATAAATATATACTCTTGTTTGCCTGAAAGCTTTCTGGCATAGGAGCAGGGTGCCTCCTGACAGTCCAGTACTCAGAGCTGGGAGAATTCAATGAGGTCATGTGGGAAGCAGCTATCATATCACAGATCCTGCTACAGAGGAGATGCTTAATTGTTGACCTTCTCAATCTGTTCCACTGTCTTTTTTTTTTTTTTTGCCCATTTTCTTACTTTTTTTCTCCACAGGAAAAGTGACTTACACACACATTTAGTTTTCCTACCTGTTTTCTATACTTTGCTACCTATCTGTCGTCTTCAACCGAAGATGTTAAATGGTTGATGACCATATAGGCAGTTTTTTCTCAAGTCACACAGGCTTTCCACAAATTAGCATGTATAATATCAGCATGCTAGTTGTGCGCTCTACCCATCCTTTATCAGTATTTCCTCTGCATTTCTGTTCCAGCCTCTGTCTTTATACGTCTGAAGGCAACAGAGCGGTTTGATGTTTTCTTTCTTTGGAACTAGGCAACTGGAGAGCAGAGAAGATAGGACAGGCTATGTGGAGTTGGTGTGAAGTTTATGAGCACTCAGCATGGCCTGGAAGACATGCACTGGTACAATGCAGACCCCAAAACCATGCAGCTTGGCTACTTCTCTGTGGGAGTAGGAACTGTGGAGATAGATCAGGATATTGTGGTGCAAGCAGAATGAAACTTGTTTTCTTGGGCGGGGCTAGGATCACAATGGGATGAAACTCACCTTCTTGTTCGAGCAAAAGAGTCTTTAATGCAATATTTTCAAGCCTTAAAATGAATGTCAAATCCATTATAAGCTAAATATTAAAAGACTGCTGTGATATCGGAGCCTGAAGCAAAAATAAATTAGTAACACCAATCCTTTCTGTTTTAGTCTGCTCAGGCAATCATAACAAAATACTACAGACTAAACCAAGCTGTAATCCTGGCATGTGAGAGGCTGAGGCAGGAGGGTTGCCACAAGTATGAGGCCAGCCTAAACTACATAGTGAGATTAAAGGTGGCATGAACTACATCGTGAGACTATTAAAAAAAAAAAACAAGCAAATAATTCAATCCAACTCAACCCAAACCAAACCAAACCACTACAGACTGGTGTTTGACTTAACAAAGCGGAGGGCTCAATCAGATCTCTATTTTCTTCCATTCGTATGAAAAATTAATTTTTTCTGTCTGGGATCTTAAAAGCCCAGATCAAGTTCCAGCAGTGTTGGTTTCTAGTGAAGGTTCTCTTTCTGACTTGCAGAGAGGCACCTTTTTACTGTGTCCTTATGTGGTGGAAAGGGAGAACCGAATCTGTCTCAGAAAGACATCAATCCCGTGGGACCGGAGTGACACTATCAGGGTTCCAAAGCTCTGTGGTCATCTCCTCAATTCTCCTTCCCCAAATTCTGTCACACTGGGGATGAGTGATGTCAACATATGTAATTTGAGAGGGAAACATACATTCAACCTAGATAATCTTTATCTTATTCAAAATTTTAGTAAATTTTATTTGCATTTTTTGGGTTAATCTTGACTTCTAAATTGTATTAAAATATTCCTTACATTGATCACTAAATTTTATGCTCTGGGCTATCGCCTTAGTGACCTCCCTCGAGTCTTTGTCTTGCCCTGGGGAAACCACAATGCCTTGATTGAGGGTGGGGCTGTGGGCCAGATCATCACTGTGAGCTGAGGCAGGAAGGTTTGACCACGTGTTCGATTTGTCCAGTGCGGACCCCACTTTTTACTTCCATTTTCTTCTTTACTTATGCTTGTGTCTGCACTTTCAACACTTGTTTCATTTTTCCATAGTGCTTTGTATTCATCTAATCCTGTAATAACTGGTTAAATATAATTAAATACAACCAAGTCTAATGTCCTAAATTTTTCCTGTGAATGGAGGTAGACTAGAAACAGAAAATCCATTGTGAATCTTCTGCTTTGTTAGACAAATTATTTCCTACTGTCTCTCTCTCTCTCTGACCTCCACTCCCATTTTCTTTGTACTCTGTGATGCTGAGGGCTGAATCCAGGACTTACATACCTACATCTTTTCAATTTTTATTTTGTGACAAGATCTCGCTAGGTTTTTCAGGCTAGCCTTATTGGATTCTCCTGCTTCACATTCCTGAGTAGCCGAGATTACAGGTGTGGAGCACCCATGCCCAGCTACTCCAAACTTTGCTGGGGTGTCTCTTACTATGGGCTCTCAACATATTTACTGTATTTGTAAAGGAGAGAAACACCATTGAATTATCTAGTGATACGGTGATTGGTTATATTTTCAAAATACTTTGGTTTTCCAAAATGATTAAGCACTTTCTAACTTTTAATTTTGATGTGATTTCAAGTTTATAGAAAAGTTATAGGAACTATACGAGGAACTTTGCTACTCTTCACTTAGTTTCATTAATTTCTACAATTTGTATCCATTTACTATATATGAACACATATTTGTACATCAATATATACATATATTTTCTAGACTATTTGTTAGTAAATACAAAACTTCTTAGATTGTTACAACTTATCCATAATCATTGTCTTAGTCCACGCAGGTGGCTATAACTCTACTATGAAAATACCGTGAACTTGGTAATTTATAAACTAAAATTTGCTTCCTGTAGGGTTGAAGCTCAGGAAATTCAAGTATAGACCTCAGCAGATGCAGGGTCAGGTAGGGCTCATTTCCTTGTTGATGTGTGAGGACTCCTAGCTGGGTGCTCGGACGATGGAAGGTGAAGGCAGTCTTCGGGCCTCCCTTTTGTAAGAATATTGTTCCTGGTACTTTCCCCAGAACCTTACTTCCTGAAGCCACCCTACTGGCAGTTAAGTTTTGACATGTAAGATCCTAAATGTTCAGGCCATAGAAATCATACATTGCATTAAATTGCCAAGTATCTTTAATCTCCTTTTATTTTTAAAAAAAATTCCTTTTAATCTAGAATAGTTCTTCAAACTTTCTTTATCTTTATTGATCTTGTTATTTTTTGGTGTCTGTAGTGTAGCCATTTTGTAGATTGTCCCTCAATTTAGATTCTCCAGCATTTCCTTTTGTGTAGATGTTGGTCATATATTTTGGGTAGAAACATCATAAAACTGATGTGTCCTCAGGGCCCTATATGAAAACCTCTTAATGTCGTTTTTTGGGATTTTTGGTGATGTCCTGTTCGATCCCTTCAGTGGTGTCACGCAATTCTCTCCACTGTAAATGTAGTTTGTTACACTTTGAAGCCAATAAATATATACAAAAAATAAATCGATTTATTTATCCCTGTTTTATTTATTTTATTGTTACCTGCTTTATCTATTTTAATACTCAGGTTGTCCCTGGACTGTCTAGGGGGCAGTCCTTTTTGTGACACCATAATTCTTGGAGCACTTTCTTCCCCTCTGATGCAATAAGACACTCCAGGCTCACTTGCAGTTTTCCAAAACACCGTGATGAAAGCTTAATTCATTGACCATATTCTTTTTATGGGAGGTTGTTCCAGCTGGTAGGGGTGTTTTTTTCTCGGTGGAAAGTTGACTGGATGTTGTCACATGCATAGTACATTGTATTCTTTCCATGATGCCACTAAAATGTACCATGAAGAGACATCGTCAGGGAGCTTTCTTTGAAACCATGGTTTTGCTTTGGCTTTGCTTTGCAAATATGCATGTGATTTTGTTAGATGCACGGACATGATACTTGAATTTCAGGGGTTGGTTTATTTGGGTATGTTTGCTAAGAATAACCATAAATCCCCCAGCTAGCTCAATGGGCTTCTGTTGGCTCTATGCTCAACTTTTGATGATTGTGTAGATCATAAAACATGGTCTCTTCTCCCAAGATGTTTACACTCTTGTAGAAAAGGGAAAAAGAGCACAGATGATGCCATGACAAATACTATGGGAAAGTATATAACTTAGCACCCCATTGCAAGAATGCCAGCAGCAAGACTGCACCAATAGTTTATGGGTCCCGAAGGCATGCAAGACAAAAAGCTCATTGAAAGAGAGGTGTTTGTAGACCTAGGATGACCTCTGTGCCTTTTACCTGGCCTGGAAAGATGTACTGCTTTATAGATCAATTTCTGTGTCTGTACTATAAATTTCTACAGGATTCACTTAAAGAGAAGTATGCCCAGGTGAGAATGCCTTGGGCTCATTAAACTGCTGTAAATAAGCATTTCTTGGAGCCTAAAACAGGGCCATGGTTAAAGCAAAGGGTCATGACCCTAGGTGATTATCTGATGTTTTTTTCACTACCTGATGGCTCTAGAGCAGAGACTTCTTATTTGTGCCCAGACAGCTGTGTTTCCAGACTCTTGCAGAAAGGGTATTTCCTGGCACTAGAGCATACTAGCATACCAAGGTTTTTGTTTTATCTGGTCCAGCAGTTTTACTGTCTATGCACTATATTTTAAATGTCTTAAGGCAGAAGCCTGAATTATAGTTATTGATATTTACCATTGTATGTATATAATAATTATTCATTATTGATTGGTCTTCTAAAATAACCTTGATTGCTTTGGGATGTATGGTGGGAGTAACAGTGATGTTTACTGACTTATATAAGACTCTTGCTATGTTGGATTAACCTCATGGTCCTGAGGGGTGGGTGTGGACATTCCTTTGTAGACTCAGAGTCATTATAGCAGTGGGCTTCACTTTTTGTACTCATTTTTTTTAAAGCACATATTTCTTATTTCTGAGACAGATGACCTTTTAAGAGGGGTGGTCTCCACTGGTGAGCTGTAGGCAAACTTGGACCCCGGAAGACCTTCATGATGACATTAAAATGATACCATGGCTTGTATGTTGTCTGTAAGGATGAAGTCTAGAAATATGACTTATGTTGTCTATGCTCTCTTCTTGGGCTTCACTCCTGGGCCGATGATGCCTGAAACTTTATAGCCTGTAATTCTAACACCAAACCAGCGACTGGGACTCCGCTTCCTTTATGGTTGGGATAGCTCTGGGGGAACTTGAAGGCTGTACTGAGTGAGGACCTATCAAATCATGTAGTGTTTCCAGCTGAGATACCTGTGTTCAACATTTGTGGAAACAAATAGTTGGATTAGGGAAATCCTCTAAGTTGAAATGAGTATCTGCTTGAATTACTAATCCCAGAAGTATTTCCTGTCTTTGAGATTTGCTGGTAGGCCATGCTTGCCCTAAGTTAGAGGGTCGGGATTTCCTGTAAGCACTTGAGCTCTCTCACTATTTTGGGTAGTCACCTCTTCATACACATATGCTTAATCAGGAGCTGGAGTATAGTGAGGTTGTATTGGAAACTTTTCCTTGGCCAAGTGAATGCTCTTGATGAATTCACCCTCTTGCTGCTGGACTTTTGATTAGACATTGTTATGTGTAATCCACCCCCATGTCAGTAGGCATCTTTCCAAGTGAGGACAAGATCTGCCTCATGGTGGATGATATCTGTGCTCCTGAGATCTCTTGGGGACAGGCTGGTGCTTTTAGAACTGCCTTGTCCCTTGATCTTAATTTATCTGTGTATTCAATATCACTGAAGCTGAGGAAAGGCCAAATACCTGACCTCCGTTCCAGGACTGATATTGCAGCCGCTCCAAGCTTCCTTTGATCCTTGCTTTGGCTAGCCTCGCAGGGGAACTCCTTAGCTTTCCTTGGTCCCAAGAGTTTATCTCACTTTGTCAATTGGTGATATTCAGTCTTCCTCTTACAGTTTGACTTGATTGCAGTTGGGGTTTTGACAGCCCACTGGAAAGTAGCTCATCCAAGTGTTGCTTTTACAAGTGTCCATATGAAGATGAGTGTCCCTCCCAGTCATGACCTGGCTGATGGCATTTTTTTTTTGAGAGCTAAAAACATGGCCTTCCTTGGTGTTTCTGGTTATTAAAACTTAGAAGGATGGGCAGAGACCAAAATAGACACCTTACAATATTCACACTGGGTCCACTTCTACCCCAGATATAGAGAAAACCACTTGGTCCTATTAATTTTAGACTCTTTATTTAGAACTAATTTAGATCTGTTGAAATGATGTCTACTTTTATAGTAAGAAAGAAAACAGCCATTAATATTCACATACGGTTTCATGTAATGAGAATTGTTGATTTCCATGTGCAAAGCCTGATAAAATTTAAAAAAGAAAAAACTTGAAATAACTCTATGTATAAAGTGTTGGCTCTGTGTTAGGAAGATGCAGGTTTTAGATAATTCCCATATGTGCGACATGACATATATTATAAGCACGTGGCCTTTCTCATCTGTCTTCCTTTACTATCTGAAATCTTATTGTCTGAGCTATAAAGTAATGCAACACCACTTCAAAATGTGTCTTACAAGTAGAATTTTGGTGGAGTCATCTTTCCTTTTTTTCAGTTGGAGTGAGGCCTTTAGAACCCAAAGACTCCGAAGGGGTGTGTGGGTGGGAGGTTGAAAATGAGTGGCAGGTGAAAATCCCATATTCCTATTGGGTATGTGGAGAAGATGAAATTTTTCTACATGTTATTTTATAGAGCCTTATTTTTAAATTCTGTTTTATATCTATATCATATCTTGTATTTTATATTTGTTTAGCTGACTGAATCAAGTACTCGAGGGAATAAAGCATTGCGAATGATTTAAATTCCAGTGACTCATTTGTGAAGATAAATTTCAGAGGATAACCAAAAAAAAAAAAAATCATAGTCCAAAAAACATTATCAATGGCTTTAATGAACTTAGTCATAAAATAAATCTCAAAGAAACTACCCTTAGCTGACTGTGAGTTTCCCTCAGAAACTTTTGGAAAAATGGTAAAAATGTCAATATTGAAACTGTATATTTTTTAAAAAAAGAAATGTTCCCTTTTGTTTTGACTTCTTTTGTGACAACTTCCCCTATTTGTATACTGCTCTAAGAGGCCGAGGTGGAGGGAGCATCTAAATATGGAACATGCCATTTTGGATGGAAGCTTCTAGAACTTTGGCTGATGACAATCTTTCCTAGTAATTCTTATTCTTAATTTTCTGAGACAGTGGAATTTCAAGCAAAGGACATGCTTGACTTTTGTCTTTTGTGGGTCCTAAGGCAGCTTCTTGGCCAAGGAAAATATTCTTCTTAGTATCCTGAGCCAATGGGGAGGTATTGTTTTGATTGCTGAGCTTCTCATGGCCAGTCCTCTTGGGAGATTCACTACTTGGCCTGGGCAGTGGTGGGTATTTGGGAATATGTTGGGACAGAGTGGTCAGGAGAAAGAGGAATTAAAAATCTAGATCTGCTGTCTCACCCTAGGGCTGTAAAGAGATGGACCCACTGGAATTACTCTTGGTAAACACCCTGAGTGGCCAGAGAACTCGTATCTAAAAGCACTGAGCGTTGAGAGTATTAGCTTTAATCTGAAGACAGGGCTGGTTTAAAGCCCCAAAAATCATATAAAAAATCATCCCCGTAGTATACTCGTTTCTTCTTCCACTGCAGTCCTGTGTTCTTACCACCCAGAGGCCTGTGTTCAGATTTCAATGTGGATGGGGGCAGGGGCCTTTCACACTGGCAGCACAGAGGACTTGGATGAAGGCCAATCCAGCGAGGCTGTAGAGTGGGGAATCAGTGAGGCCCACGTGGGGCAGGGTGCTGATCTCACAGACGTGACCTTTCTAGTGTGTGGTCCAGCTTGTCAGGATGCGAGTGGGAAGCAGTTCTGACCCAAATCACTGGTGATCTTTAGGAGTCACAACAATGGGGTGTTGCAAAGAAGACTATGAAGAAAGGAAGAGAATAGCACCTGTGGTTGTAGCTGGTGAACTTTAATGACTGCCAGGAAGAACTCGGGAACCACGTGGAGGAGAGCCTGAAATTCTATAGGTCTGCTCAGGGCCAACAACCATTACTGTAGCTGCTCAAACCCCTCCTGTAACCCATCTCCAGTGAGGAGAAGTAGGAGGGATACAGGTTATTCCTACTTCTGAGCGGAGAGCTCCTCCTCTTCATAGGGGAATTTGCATGTTTGCTGTTACTTATAGATGGATTTTCATGGAGTAGAATGTAGCACTAAGAGCTTTGAATGTTTCTGTGGGTTGAATAGGAGAGCAACCACTTACTACAAAGAGATAAAGTTTCTTCCCCATTATTTTGTGTGAGTTTGACATTTGTAGTCTCTGGTTAAGGATAATCTTTTCTTTACTGTTGAAAAATTGATTCCCAGCTAAGGGCCCTATAACACTAGAGATGTAGTTTTTGGTCTATTTTCTAGAGTGTGCTGTTCTTATTGCATATAATTATATGGCATCTGGTGGTGCCATGACTCCATTTGCTCCTCAAGTTTAAATTTCTTCTACAGTGAAGACTGTCTGTATGTGTTGCTTTGTGGGATGGTAGGTGCAAAGGCCTTTTCAGAGCTCCATAGTGACATGCTGGGCTTTCTGACTTTCACTGTCTCATTCAGCAAGGGATCAAGATCACGTACTATTGTTCAGATTGACGCAGCTACTGTTCATTGAGAAATTGGAAGTACATTGTATTGTGATGCCCATGAGCTTGGAGATACCAAGGCTGTTATTTTTCTGAGTCTCCTTCATGGGCATCTTGGAATTCTGATGTTCTGAGTCAAGCTTTTCTCTTAGAGAATGAAGAGAGGCCCCTCCTCTTCACAGTGTGACTATTAAATAGTCACACCGGCAAAGCCACATCAGAAATCATGCAACTCTGGCCAAAGCCCCTCACATATGCTTCTTTTCTTGGCCTGGTATTTGTTCTTGATCTGGGAGAGGTGCTTATATCTTTTCCTTTACTCCTGTTGGCAGATATTTTAATAGTCCAAGATGTCTCTTGTCTGCATTTAAACTATGTTGGAGACAATACAGGACCACATCATAGGAGATTCTGCCCCATGGATATAAAAGAGGAAGCTATCCCCACACTACTGAGTCCAAGATGTGTAGTAGGTAGCTTCACCTTGAGTTCTTCTTCCTCCTCAATCTTTTCTTTGTCTCTCCTGAGTGGAGAAGTCACATATGGGCTTGCCTTGGTGAAACCACAGACCTCATATCAGCAGAGAAATCTTTCCTCTACTAGACACGCATAGATCCCTATATGGGCTGTGGGATTCTTACTGTGTAGGGATACCTGCTACCCTTGAAAAATAGCCCTATGAAAACTGTGTTTAAGGTGTAACACTTCTTCCTTCATTCTTTGAATTATTCCATGTGGCCAGAATTTTATCAAGTTAAAAGCAAAGTGTCTGTTGTATATCTATGATATTAAAGGCTGATTTTTCAAGCTCTCTCTCTCTCTCTCTCTCTCTCTCTATATATATATATATATATATATATATATATATAGTTATGCAATTTGTCATACAGTGGATCATACTTAGGGTCTGAGCATGTAGGCAGGAACTCTACCATTCTGTCACATCTCCAGTTTAGATATATTATTTTAGATACAGATATAACTTGATCATAGAATGAAAATTAGGACTGTCTTGAAAAATCTGTGTTGGGTGCCAGTACAAGTAGGGGTCATATAAAAGAAGTTTAAGAACATTCTTGCCATGAAATAGTTTTGAGACTTTGGGAAAACCTTGAGAGATCTGGAGACAGATTGACATGTGGGACATGTGTTTCCCTCCTGTCTCCTTCGGGTTTTCAAGGTCACGAGTCTGCTCCACCTTGAACCATGGACAGTACTGAGAAGCAGAAAACACAGCAGGTGCTGCTGCTACTACTCTCAGACTCCAGGACTTCAGCTAACGGCCTCACAGCCAGGCTTTTGCCAAGGCCTTTGGCTTTCTTGAATGACTCGATGATACACTGATGTTTCAAGGCTGGGTGCTCCCCAGCTGGAGCCCTGAAAATGCTTGCGTGGCATCCCTAGAGAAGGGAACTCGCTCAACAGAAACTCCCACAAAGTAAATCACCAGGACCGGATGGTTTTCATCCAAGAGTTGGGGAGGAAATGAAGTGTGAAATAGCACAGATACTGATGAAGACATTAGTTCTCCATTAAAACCACAACTGTGTCAGAGCAGAAGTTTGCTAACGTGATGTCCTCATATTGCTAGAGGGGACAGAACAGTGGCCTTTCTCAGGCTTCTGGAAAACCTAGACCACTGTAAAGAACAACTTCAAATGTGGACAGTCATATAATAGGCTTTATTTCCTCAAATCAAGTAAGAGAGATATGACAATTTATGCATGGTAGCATTTTGGAGGAAACCTCAGAAAGAGTGTGATAGTGAATCTAGAACCTGTACTTCTGTTCTGTATTCCTCTTCTCCTGGCAGACATCATTAATCAATCTGGTAGTTTTCCCTCCAAGTTTGGATTAAACTTCTTGCTTCTTAGTTTTGTGCTTTCAAGTTCTGCCATCAAACAACCATTAATCATCACAATGTTATAACACATTTTCCCTTCCTACCTAGCAGAATATATTTCATTATGGGCCACCCTGTCTCCTGATTAAATTTTAGTAATAAGAAAGAAGTATTTCACAGATAGTTTAAGAGCATAAAAAGAGGCATGGTATATTTTTGGTATATTCTTTCTTGATAAGGGTTGGGCAGTGGAATATCCATCTCTAGGGATACATACTCTTGGGAGAACTGAATTCAGATGCATAATCTATGTCCATACCACAGTAGGGTCTTTCTGGGAAGAAAGGAAGTCACCTCCCTGAGGTGACAAGTCACATATCTTAGGTCTTTTTAAAAATAATAAATTGAATATATTGGTGCATTTTAGGAATAGGTTATGATCACATTCCTCACTGAGAATTTGTACCTGTCACAGAGGTATCTTGATTCTCATTTTTTCCCATCTCCCTTTCCTCCATTTCAACCCCCTATGTACATAAACTTTATTCCTATTTTTTCCTTTTTACCAATATATTTTTCTCCTTCCCTTCTTTGTTTTTCTCTATCCCTTGGAAGGTCTTTTTAAGCAATGAGGACAACCTTTTCTCAGGCATTTCTCTATGGAGTTGAGAAATTATAGATGCTGAGTCTTGCCATAACAATGAATCTATGGGAGCGAAGAAGTGAAGTATCCTGAGGCCCAAAAGAGAAAAGAAATAGGAGGGTTCAATCCTGGAGAAACTGAATAACATGAAAGTGTCCCTAGACTGACTTTTGTTTCCTTCTAGCTGAAAAGAATGTTACTTCTGCCCCAGTGATCAACCAATAAGAAGTTGTAATTCAGCCTTCTTCCACACTGAGTGTATTTTACTATATTCTGATTCTCTGCTGATCAAAATATACAGCAAATGGCCCATTGCTCAATGAAAGGAGGCAGACATCTTTAAATGCACTTTGGGACACTCAATGTATCACATTGGGAAATCAAGTACTGTGGTTAAAGGCCTAGGAGCAACGACAGGATGAAGTCTGTTGGTTAACAGCACAGACTGATGGTTCCCACTTCCCAGCAAGATGTCCTGTGACCTTGCTTACATCCTTGCAGAATCACAGGTCTGGGAACAAAACCCCGGTGTGTGTGTGTGTGTGTGAGTGAGATCTTTATCTAGGTCCTTGTGTCACAGGAGCAAATATGTGTCTTCTCCATTTGAAAGAGAAGCCAGTAGATTCCCAACAAGAAAATGAAATACACAACCTGCAGAAGGCATGGAAGAGAGAGGAGAGCACCTGGGCTCCTAGAACATGAGGCTTCTGTCTTCACCACTTTGCTCCTGAGTCTCAGAGCTCTCTTCCCCAGTGGGCGCTGCACAGGCTCCACACAGTACCTGGAGCTCACGGAGGAACTGCTGTGGGTTAAATGATTATATGTAACACTGATGACTTACATTGCTAGGGCACTTTATAGTTTACAAAGCACTTTCATCTGCATTATTTCACTCTATTGGTCGTGCATCTGCAAACCTAAAAGGTGAAGGTTTTATCGCTCTGAAGAGTCAAAACAGGGGTTCAGACTGCTGTTATCAAACTCTAAATATGGGGTCGTTTTCATCCTGAAGTGACAAAAATGCAATGCTGACTCTGTTTATCATTCACTTCAATGACAGCAGAACGTCTTCGGTGTCACAGCGTGGTAAAAATAGACGTGTGGCTGTGAGGGAAAGGAGGCCTCAGCAGTAAACAAACTGAGCTCACCAAACTGTTCTCTCCTGTGGCGGGTGGCGAGGTTGCGATGGCCTTTAGGGAAGCCTTGGCATGGGCAGCCTGCTCGCTGGGCCCAGCCTTCCCCGGGGAGCTGCCTCTTGGCCTGGTGCCAGGTACAGGCTCTACCTCAGAAGACGAGGGGCAGGCAGCGCTCCGAGGTGTGGGGACCTCCGGCCAGCAGTGAGTTCATCCCCGTGTGTCTCCCAAAAGCAAACTCACTATGATTTTAGTTATCTATGAGGAGAAACAAGCCAGCAAGGCAAGATTTCTGTGCCATGGATGTTTTTCAGAGCTTTAGAGGGAAGAAGAGTGAGAGAGTATGAGAGAGCAAAACAGCAAGACAAAGGAAAAGTCCCATTGTTACTCATAGTATGTAATTTATAATTCATTGACTTCTCCAAAAGCTGGCTTATACTTTACTTCACTTACGTATAAAGTTAAATAAGAAATAAGGACATATACAGGGAAAGAAAAGTAGTCTTAGGGGACCATTTAATATTCATTACCACACAAAAAATCACAACGGTTTTATCTTCCTCATGGACACTAAAGGTATATTTTTACTAAGACGCACCACAGTATTCATTGTCATTATTTTGACTATTTCTTCTATTGTTAAATATTTGGCTGTGGGAAAATGGTATATTATAGCAAAAGAGAGCTTGGCTCTGATTGCCCCTTTGAAGAAAATTAATCAAACCTTTGTCCAGTTTGAACCTTTAGAGGCGTCAACCTCTTTGAGAATCCTTGAAATCCTGTGTATGCCCTTCCTAGGAAAATACAAGCTCTTACAATTTAAATTGTAATTTTAGGAGACCCCTAAATCTACCCATTGACTTAGATTAATAACTTCATCAAACATTAGAAATTAATGTTTTTATGGGAGGCTTTTCTTTTAGCATCCATTTTAGATAACTGTATTTAAAATGCAGGTAGATAGTATCAGGAAAATATTGGGGGTTTTTTTTGTGAAAGAACCTCACCTATGATATTTGTGTTTTAAATATGTACTTATGGAATATCCATTTTTTTTGCAGTACCAGGAATCAAACTTCAGTCCTTGCACTTGGCATATTACAGATATACTTGGTATTTTATTTTCCTCTTTCATTGCTTTTTAAAAAAAGATGTTATGTAGTGTGTACTCCATTATAATTAGTTTCTAATAATATAACAGTCAGGATAATCAGGAAAATCTGCCTTTGCTACTAAATCAATCTTGATTATACGTAAAATATAGTATATACAGTAATACTTTAATATATACAACAGCTCATATGCCATCAATAAGATCTCATCCTTCAGACTTGTGAATTCTTAGAAAAATTACTTCCACATGTTTCTAAAACTACTTAAAATTTTTTACTGGTTGGTGGTCCATTGATTTTAAATATCTGACCTGTCAAGACGCCATCTTTAAACTTCAGTGATGCGTGGAGGCTTGGAATTAGCCAGGGCTGAATTTATTACAGAACAAAGACAGGCGATGATCAACACACCCATCTCGGCAGTAGGGGGGAAAATAATCCTTGAATGGATTAGATGCCATAATCCTAAAACCACATTCTCTGAGTGTTGGGTCCTTGCCCAGAAACAAAGAGAGGCCAAACACTGATGCCTTTTAAATGACAGGGTGTCTCTGTGGGACTCTGCTTGGGACAGTGGGACGGATAGCTGTGGGTCAGTCTTTCTTTCTCCCATGAACAGTCAGAACTGAGAACCAGAATCACTCAGTGCAGTTACCTCAAGACTGATAGTTTCCCCTCTGTGCATTACACAGTTACCAATCTGCCTGTCTAGGAAGGTATTGCGTCAAAATATAAGTAACTAGGACTCATTTTTTTTCACTATTAACCAGAATTAACTTAAACCTTTCATAACTGGTTGTCTACTTTTAAAACTGTTTAGGGAAAGCATGGTAGCACATTCCTGTAATCCTACCAGTACTTGGAAGGCTCAGGCAGAAGGATCACCACACAGTGAGTTCAAGGCCAGTGTGAACTGTTTGGCAAGACCCTGTCTAAAAAAAAAAAAACCAAACCAAACCAAAAAAAAAAAAAAAAAACGAAAACTGAAAATGTCTGCCATAGAGCATGCCAAGACAAAATGAATTATTATCACCATCCTGTGAAGTCAGATCATAGACAAGCCCTCTTCATTTGTTGATAAGATAATGAGGGCTATGGGATATATTTCCAGAGATCATTGTATCAGTAACCCGTGACTAGAGTACCAAACTCATTTTTTGAATGGTTTTCCCTTTACTCTCTTCCTTGTTTTATAAAAAGTAAGAACTTTAAAAAAACATTATATAATAGCAGTGTCAGAAATTGTCTTGGAAGCCTCCAACAGAATGGTACACTCCTGAGAAGAAAACAGCGTCAGAGGAAAGTCATTCTGACCTCCATTCTATGGGAGGGGGAGGAGGAGGAAGGGGTGGAGAAGAAGAAGGGTTTGAATCACAACCCAGGTGCTCAGGAAATCTCCTGTCAATCTGAGACGGGCTGGAACATAGTGCCATGTCCGAAGCTTCTAAATACAGTTCAGGCTGGGTCACCGTGCCAGATGCTGAACTGGCACCACTGTGGGAATTGAAGTGGGAACTCTGACAGTGCTTAAATGCCATGGCCCGTGGACTCAAAGGCTTCCTAGGCTGGGACCGGGCGAGGCAGAGCAGAGCCTTATGGGGAGGCAGTGTTGGCAAGGAAATCCTGCGTCTCGGCGATGCTACCACTCCTTCAGAGGGCAACAGACATGCAAGAACACACCAGTTATTTTAGAAGCCGTGAGCTTCTGAATTGCTGACACACTTGGAGGACACTGTCTTCAGGGGTCATTCGAATGCTTCAAGGTAGGTAGCCCTGGGAAAAACAGAGGCGTGCTCTAGCCAAGGAGTTAGCTGGGAGCTGCTGGAGTCAAGTGACTAGGTGAAGATGTGTCAAGAAGTCAGGGTGGAGTTAGAAATAACATGTTGCTGTTGAGATTCCCAAATCAACCTTCTACATCCTGTGTAGGATGGGCAATTCCTACCTCACTTCACCATCTTCTTGGTGATCACCAGAAATTCTTTGACAACTCATTCCCTTCTGGGAAAGATTTTAGAAAGAAAAAGTAAAAATAAAAAAAGTAAAGTTCTTTCTTTTAGAAAGAAAAGAGAGACACGAGGTGGGCTTTTCCTGAAAAGTCGGGAGACATGGGCTGTAATAGTAAAATTCTAAGCTTTCCAAGTAACTTCAACTGGCTTGGCGAGTTGTAAATAGAAAGACGATGTCGTTAGTTGCACTTCTCCAGGGTATTTCTTTGACTTTTGATGCTTTTCCCTACACCATTTGATTTTAGAATTTCTGAACGTGATGTGTATGGGGGAATGTGTTCAGATTTTGGAGTAAGAAATGTCTGGGTCGCTCCACTCTTGGGGCTCCCCCTCCTACGCTGCCTCCCTGAGCACCAGGTCTTTTCTGTCTTCTTCCTCATCTGGAAAGAGGGCCAGTGCTCCTAAGAAGCTCTGGAGGGCTTCTTGCAGCCCACAGCTTCTTTCTTGCTGTTCCCTGCCTCCTGCAGTGACCCTGGGCTCTCTCTTCAGCCTGGTTTGCTTTATCGGCTCCTCTGTTCAAGGCTGGAGTTCACTGCTTCCCTGGCTTATTTCCTAACTGAAGAACATTAAGTCTTTCCTTATCAGTCTGCCCTCTTCTGTCTCTTCTTACTTGTCATTTTTCTTCTCAACAGTGCAGCAGTCACCAGGAGCCAGATGATTTTAAGTAGACCCTACTCAAGTAGCCTTCTTTTAATCGTTTCTATTCATTGTGGCATCTTCATTAATTCTTTGATTTTTTTGATGCCTTTTGACTACTGTTCCAAACATCAATTTTAATACATTTTTCCCTCCAGGCCTCAAAATATCTCCTTCACCTTGTGATCTTCTCCAATTTTACATCTGGCAGTTTCTTTATTGTGATGTGCTTCTCTTCTTTAGAAAGGATACAAACTTCTTTCCTTTCAGAGCCAGATAGGGAACTGGTTGGGAAAAGATTTAATGGCTACTCCCCTTTCCAAATGATGAAGGAAAGTGAATGGATTTCTACTGGGTGCCTGGGGCACTTGCCTGAGTCTTTGATTGTGAAGATGGCCCTGTTCTTCTCTTTACCACATGACATCTCTGGAAATCACGCTTCACTGCAGATAGCAGGGATCCTCTGAGTGTGTGGAGATCCTGTGCATAAAGTAGCTCTCTGGTCTCAGGAAAGAAAATGTCTCTGCCTCCTTTCTTCTTCCTCGGAATCTCTACTCTTCTATTGGTGTAAGGGCTTGGTTTTCTAGCCATGTTATCCTCATGGCCATAGATGCTTTGTTTTCTAAGGTTTGTGTGGAGAAGTGTGGTTAGCTGAGATTTTTCTAAAGGCACGATGAAAATTACTGTTCATAGAAGTCACTGATTTCAGGTCCCTGGGAAATTTCAGGTCAGATCTTGTGAAGGAGGAGCCAGTAGGATTCCAAAAGTTAATATGATAGTAAGAGGGCAATCTTGGGATTTAATAGAGGTTTTATGGAAACATGGTATGCAATTAAAATACTTTATTACTAGAGATATATTTGTCTCCTGGAAGATCACAAGGTGAGCCCTCAAGATTCTTTATCTGGCGGCAGACTGGCTTTCTGCCATTATTTCTTGCTTTACTAAACGTACAGCAATTAATTATTTCAGTAAAATAACATTTTACTGAGTGTGTAGTACATGCCAGCCATTGTTTTGGGAGTCACAGGTACAAGTGTAGCAACATAGATGTGACCTGGATCACACAGTCTGCTGGATTTTACCGTCATGTCATGGCCACAGCTGAAGAAACCCCTTCCTCTTTTTCCATCTCTGCCTCTGGATCTTGCAGACTTCTCTTCTTTAAACCCAGAAAAGACATCTAGATAAAAGAATTTTACCCTCTCAATTCTAATGGCATTTGGTTGCTCTGTCTCTTAGACTCTAGTACACGAAAGTACTGTTTATATACTCAGATGTTTTTCCTATTGATAGGTAGGCAAATGTATATATACGTACATCCTGTGAGCAGTTCATAAAAGTTTCTCAAATTAGATTTTAATGCTATTATCATTCCACAAATGATAAAAATTATAGAGATTAAGTGACTAGATGAAGGTTAGGTTCATGGGAAAGAAGAGATGAGGTGTAGAAATTTACTTTTGGATCCTAAACCCATAGGTGCTAGGTGTCATGCTGCAATTTAAGTGTTCTACTTCATTAGACTAATTTAGACACTTCTCCTGTCTCCCTAAAAGATTCTGTAAGCTCCTGGGGATATAGAGCAAATCCTATTCAATTTGGGGCCCTGTAGAGAACTTATATAATTGCCAGGCCCAGGCTACATAATCAGAATTATTTGCTGGGCAAATAAATGATTGAATGGATGAATTCAGAGGATTGCTGAGGCAATTTTTCTACAGTTATTAGATGTATTCATCAAGCAGTATGGTTTTCCTGTGTCTGTATGGTTGGTGGACAGATTTTAATCTTTGTGTAGCTGGAAGTCTCCTGTATATCACTTGAAGGGCGTATATTCCTGGCTGTGCTCAAATGTCTATTTGAAATGATCACTTGCAAGGACACTGTCCCGTAAGTCACAGCTAAATTATACTTGTTTAGAAATTGGCTGCTTAGTTCTTCCCCTTTGGCCTATGAGTGTGCATTTGTTTACTTACTGGTGCTGCACGGGGACATTCTAAGACGGCCTAAGGGCAGTGCTTCCAGATCTTTTGGAGGGAGGCCTACTTTACACTCCACAGAGACTGAAAGACCACAGCGATAAATAGCAAGTGGTGCTGCGGTGGTGGAGATGGTAGTGGGAGGTTGGGAGCTGTGGTTGCAAAGAGCCAATGAGCACTGGCTTTGGGATGAGCTAATGTGTCATTTCACCCAGGAAAGATGCCAGGGACTCAGGGAAGGCTCTGTATTGACAGCTGCTGGCCTAAAATTGACTTGTAAAGTTTGAAGACCATGAAGCTGATCAGAATCAACTTTTGGAGAACCCCTGGTTCAGTCAGCATTTAGGTTGAATATTTCCATGTGGATAACAGCCAATGTTTGATTATTTTATTTACACATTATGTGAACATTTATCAGGAATATTTATTGAACCCAAAGTTGGTCAGATAAATTTTAATCATAGGGGGAAAATAAAATAAAATACTTGAAGAATATCAGAAAATCTAGGACCTATGTTTGTCTCTCTCCTTTTTGTTCTTCTTGACATTGGTGTAAGGCCTTACATGTTTGTTTGACACTTATGTTTATAATGTACTTTCACATACATTATGATCACCTGATCTACATAAATATTGCATTTAGGACTATCTGAAACTTTTGAGTTCTGAATTCTAACCTGAATTAAGCCTAAATAAAACAAATTTTGCTCCAGTAGGAAAGATTTCAGCTATTTTGTCCTTTCAGTGCTATCATTAATAATCTCTCCAACCCCCACACATCTTCCTTCTAATGTTATTTTACTTATTGGTGTGGGCTAAAGCAAAGGTGTGGCTTGACATTGACAGTGACCTTCAGTGACTGTCACCTTTGGATCTTTTATCTGGGTAGGACTGGAAATAGAAAATAAACTACTTACAAGAGAGGCTTTTCACATTCATACCTAATTAATAAATAATCTAAAGTTGGTGAGGAGACAGTCCTAAAGTATTCTCAAACCTAACGTTGCGAGTACTGAGATAAGAAAATTCTCATCTGACTTGGTCCAGATAATCTC